>JALLAU010000324.1:0-16829 GCA_036939495.1 Thalassiosira hispida | reverse complement strand
ATCTAGCATTAAATAAATCATATGGAACAAGCGTTAGATTCAAGAAATGTTGGTGTCATTTGATATGACTAATGAGGAATGTAATGCAAGTGGAATAAAGAAATTGAAAGGCCAAAAGAAAGATGCAAGAGAAGAAGAAGAAACAACCAAAGGTAAAAGGAAGCAAGGGTGAAAAAGCGAGAAAAGGAGGGGGAAGCAAGAATGGAAAGCGACAAACAAAAAAGGGCAAATCAATTCAGGCACAGACTGAGAAATCTGAGCGCTCATGTTCAGAAAAGAATACAGCTTACCACATTGCTCCCCACGAAGTTTACCTGCATGCTCGAGCCATCAGCAGCACATCGTCTCCCCCGATACCGGTGGACGTGATAGCATTGAATGATGCCACATGCGGCTGCTACTTAAAGGATAGCTTCTAAATGTATTGAACTACAATAACCAGTTTAATTTTAGATGGACCATAACATGGCCCCTATGATACATCAGTAGTGTAGACAAAAATGATGATGATGATCATAACCGCATCAAAGTTGGTGGCAATTTCAATGGTATTACAACAATGCAGTCAAAGATCAATCAAGGGCTTTTGATAGAGCCACTGGTCGACCCTATCGGAGGAGTATTGACCTCGTACGCCGACGGCCGCCGGAGTGTTTCGAATCCAACAGTCAAACACACAAGTATAACCCAACTCGACTCGGTGCTCTATGGTATAACATTAACGTTCTGCTTCCGATTAGTTTTATTCTCATATCAAGTTTCACGGAGTATGCTTGCGTATTCTCTTTCCATCTCTCTTGCCTCTTTTTCAATCTTTGCACAGTCAATTGTTGGTCTCCTCGCCTATACAACACTAGATTATTACAAGCAAACTGAATTTTAGTTTACATTTCCACTCGAAGGACGCAATGCTTTTTATTCTCACACTGTTCTCACGCATTACAACAGAAAGCATTGTTGCCGTTACCACAACAGACAGTGCCTACATCGCAACATACAGCATTTTGAGCTCCACAACATTGTGCCCCAGAGCAGCAGCCTAACTGTTTGCAACCAGTTACGCCTGGTGGGGTACAAACACCGGTTGGGATGAATGATGGAACCATTGATTCGGACGGCTGATCTGATGGTAGTAATGTAGGAAAGAGAGACATGGATGGACCGGACGATGGAATTCCAGATGGCGGCGTAGATGGGAAGGACGATGGTACATCTGAGGGCTGCCCACTTGGAATGGTAGTGGCAGTAGGGCCGTCACTTGGCGACGACGACTTAGTTGGAGAGGCACTTGGGAGGATGGGTGGACGCACAGTGCATTGTAGCTTGGAGTTATCATTGCCCTTATCGGGCCTCAGGTCTCCATCAAGGTACCCGCAATAATTATTACACCACTCATAGGCCGGCTTGCTGGTTTCATCGCCGATGTTCTTAATAGCATCAGTGTGACAACCGCTAACTGTCAAATTTTGGCATGTGATTCCAGTTTCGCTAAAACCGTTTTGCGTCTCTAGATAGATCATTGTATCTGTATCACTGCAGGCAGCAATTACATTGCATGATGGCCAATCATCATCATCAGTGATATCACTGCCATATAATCCACATGTAGCTGGACAATCGGTCAGAGCTTTTTTTGGGCAAGGTGTCTGCTTGTCAAACAACAAGCAGTCTTCTTTTGTCATGTCGACGCAGGGAATTGTTTCAGGCTTCTTACAGAAACCAATGTCTTCTCGCCCATTTTGACAGTCCTTCGGCTTATTCGACTTAAAATTATCGGTGTTAAACCCAGTGCCAATGCAAATGCCATTTGCATCACAAGATTTACCTGCGTCTGATTCCGAAAGTGTCCCCACAACATCGATTGAAAATTCGAAAAACGCCCACTCGAACTTCAGTCCAAATCGCACTGCCATCGCAAGATGTTCTGCATCCTCTGGTGCATCACGCATTGCTGTGATTAAGTCATTACTGGTCTCTGGTCCCGTTGTAGTAAAGGATTGTGCCGCTGTTTTGGCTAGAAACTCAAACGCACTCCATGGAGCAAGATCGGCCCATGCTCCCGGTCCGGGTGGAGCCCAATCTCCATTACTGACCCAAAATGGACCAACGAGTGTTGTCTTGAACTCAGTCACATCGGTTTCATAATTTCCCAGTATTGCTTCTCGAACAATACTCACGTCCAGTCTAAGAATGGTGAAATGTAAATTGAGGACCATGTGCAAAAATAAAGCGTGAGCACAGAAACAAAACTTACCCGGCTCCAAAGAGGTTACCATACGCTTCAGTGTGAAATTCTATATCACTGAGAATCTCCCACACTTTCGAGTCGAAAAAACTGTGCAGCCCGCTCCTAAAGCCCGGACCAAGCCCCTTCGGTCGACCAGTCAAGATTTTCTTAAATCCGCTCCAGATCCCTGAATTAGGAAGACCTACTAGCTCATCAAGAAGGCTATCACTTGAAGGGGCCACACATTCACGTATAGCGCCACGGGACGCAAAATTGAAATAAATTTCATCAAGGTTGTCGCCCTTATAGGAGGGGTTCCTCTTTCTTGCCCTTTGGAAACGCTCAAAGTCCATCTCGGCACGAACACGGGCATCATAATATTGCAGTTTCTTGAGTTCCTCGACAAATTCTGAACCGTTGTCAGTTATCTGCGTACGACCGTTCCCTCCAGCCAATTTTTTGGCTTGTTCTACTCGATTGTCGCCATAGTATTCCCGCCCCTTCAGAATAGAATATGCTATACTCATTGCTGAGTCAATTTCTTTGTTTCGTGAAGGGGAGAGAAGTTCACCAATTGGGCTGGGTTTGCCATTTGTACTTGTTCTCACTCTCCGTGTGGCATCAATGTAATCCAAAAGGCAGAGGGTTTCCCCAACAGCTTCAACTATTTTTGCCTGCTTGTTAAACTCGCTGGCGGTGAGGTCCTTGTTTACAGTATGCTTGGCCTGCCTTGACCATGGCCTCCAAGATGTACGTGGGGCGGTAAATCCAGTATTGAAAAATCCGCCAACCTTGATCTTGAATTGGAACTCGCCACTATCTTCCCCGATGACCAATTTTACAGAATAATCAAAAAGATTTGCTAGAAGCAATTCTGCGTTGTCAATTTCAAACGTCTTTTTCAAGTCACCTGTACAAATAGATTTTCCATACTTGGTAGTGCAAAAGTCATTCCTCAGCCCTAGCGACTTCCTATATATCCAGCCATCTTTGATAGAGCTGACGGAATTCTTTTTCGTATCAATCCATTTATCAACTTTGTCAGCTCTGTCCATCTTCAACAGAACCTTCCAGATCCCACCACCCAACGTCTGCCCCAACTCTTTCACTGTTCCTATTGAAAAAGCTACCCCACTGCTGCCGCACTCTTCACATGCTTGAAGCCGTCTACGGCTGAATATTCCGTTCAGATCTAAATCATCGATGCGTCTATTCATGCTTTCATTGAAAGCATCCAAACCTGGGAAATTAATATCAGTACATATACGAAAGTTGAAGGGACAGTCAGGCACTCCTGCAATTTCTCCTTCCTCAAGTCCAAAGCCAGCTCGTATATATTCTGCCAAATTTACACGAATTGTCTTGTATTCATTACATTCTACCCCAGCAACAAGCAGGGCTTGAAAGTCCTCGCGAAAGCCAGCGATATTTGACACTATTTGATCAATGACATCAACATAGTGATCCCAGAATACTATAATCCACACCTTTCAATTTTAAGCTCGGTACATTGGCATCAATATCAATTCCAATGTCAAAGTTGCCGAGTCGATCTGTAATGCAATCGACATCATCGCAGTCAAAATTAAGGTCCAGAACCGGATCTGGGATCTTCTCCTGTATGGCAGCAACTGCATCATTAAACCAGTCAGTGAGGCCAGGAATCTTGACCATTCCAACGAACCGATCAATAATTGCATACATATCGTCTTTGGCCTGGGAAGCTTTTTGTTTGATATCATCAACGAAGCCTAGACCAATTTTGAACTCTGGCAGAAACTGCCCAAAGAACTTGAACAAAGTTTCTAACACTTTATTCACAAAACTCTCGACCAAGCCCCAAAGCTCTCCCACAAGAGGAATACTTCATCAAGAGAGAGAGAGAGAGAGAGAGAGAGAGAGAGAAAGAAAGAGCGGATGAGAATTGCCTAACTGACAATGTCGAACAAATGCCTGCTACTTCTGCCATTAAAGCGACTCACCTTCTGATTATCCTTTCAATCTTCGACATGAAGTTACCAATAGCTTCTAAATCAGTGCATTTCTTCTTGCCCCAGCAGATCCATGGAATTGATATTCCAAGAACCGATTTAGAACATCCCTGAGGGATTGCATAGCATATCTCAAAGTCCGCAAGATCGCTGATGAATTGTAAGGCATCTGCAAATTTGACTACTCCATTGATGATAGATCGGAATTCCTTAAACACCTGGAACACACCACTTTTCATTAGACTTTTGAAAACATCAAGCACTGATAGGTGAGCCTTGAGATCCCCAATAAATCCTACTGCTTCGCCAATATTTGTCAAGAGGCTTCTAATCCAGCCTTGCATCCTTTCAAAGTGAATTAATAATTTAGGATCCTTTTGATAAGAGCAGAATGTTGTACGGGTGACGAACTCAACAAAGTTGTTTATGAACAGGATGCTAGCAGTAAGTGAAGCTGACAACTTTCGGACAACGCTGACAAAACTTTCAAATGGCTCAATCACTAGTGCCAGTGTTTTGTCTGTTGTGTCCAGAGCTTTTGTGCCATCCCTCAGGCGCTTTGCAATCTGGTTCATAATTGTTGGCAACTTGGTATTTTTGATGACTGGGCCAACATAAGGAAATGGCTGAAAGAATTTCAAAACAGTGCCCAATTTCTATCCCATGGAAAAAAGAAGTTATCAACACGTTAGATCATAATTCTTGTTCAACAATTGATATTCAAGCATATCATATTGTATACACACCTTGAAAGCGCTCTCTGCTTTATTTGTCCCGTCAGAAAGATTGGACACCAGACCACCTACTGAGCTTACAAGGGCTAGTGATTCCGATACAAGATTCACCGTGGATGTGAGAATTGGTGCGATCTTGCTGACATCACGATCAAGACCTGCCGCCTTTGCTCTTAGTTTTCTGCTCAGTTTTCCTTCCGCCGTAAACAAGAACAACTGAAATTGCACTTCGGGGTCTGTCACTTTGTTGAGCAAAAGACCAGGCTTAACTGAGATTTCTGTGGCGTCAATGACTGTATCGTATCGCCGCCATTGTTGCTCCTTGTTGTCAAGGTCATCATCGCATGGTCGCTGAGCATGCTGAGATATTTCAATGCAGTATTTCGGCCCCGTGGGCACGTATGCACCTGATTTCTTCTCATTCTCATAATAAGTCCACTGCAAAATGTTTGCATCAATCCCTCCAAGGATGGTAAGATAGTACTGACTATTCTTGAGATTGGGGCTACCTTGGCCACCACATGGCATTAGACCAGTAGGGAGTTTATCAACATCATCTTCGTAGGTTTCAACAGTGTAAGGTGATTGCACCTCCCGCGCAAGACACTGTGTACTACCAACCTTCTCAAGCCGGGCAAAACTTGGATCGTAGTAATACACCCACTCGGATGCAGAAGCATCAGAGCAAGGAACCAATTCTTTTGCGTCGTTACTAATGCACTTTCCGGGAGTTTCAATTGACTCCAACTCTACCTTCATTGGCTTCGTTTTTTGGCGAGTATTGAGTTTACACTCTGAGTATTGTGACCATCTCGCACGAGCATCGGTACAGTTACCGAGAGTGACGCTACCAGCATCACTGTCGGCGATTAGGCATTTTTTATCTCCAGGGACTTTGATATATCCGTTGTTACCATCATATTCCCATCTCTGGCTCTGGGAGGAGGTTGAAAAAGCATCACATGACTGAATACCAACACTGTTTGCATCAGTTCGCACGAGGCACTTCATGCCAAAGTTTGAATCAGTGAAAAAGATTTCCCCACCAAAGGTACTGCTCTCGTCAAATATGTGAACCCACTCCCGTGCTGCAGTATCCGTGCAGGGAACAAGTGACTTATCGGCTGCGAGGCAAAGGCTTGTCGCATCACTTGATAAGATGACTGGGTCAGATGCGTATGAAAACAACTGGATTGGCATGATCGCTACCTTGTCATCATATCCACAATCGGGGCCGTAGGTTCGACTAAAGACGGGCCGGCTGAAAGTTGTAATTTCACTCGGGCCTTCGCTTGATGCTTGACACTCAGGCGCTGTGTCAAAGTGCTCGCCCATTTCATTTAGTAGGTCCTTGATGATACACAACGAGGGCAAGGCTTAGTATTGACAAGGTGGAAAACAAAACAGTACCGAACAAAAGTTACTTACGAGAGCATTTCTCTGGGTGTACCAACAGGTTGTCTCATTTGTCTTGGTGGTGTAGGTACATTTAGTCTCAATAGTTGTGATGTTTGAATCCAATGAAGTAGTAGAGGACAGGCAGGATTCTTCCGGCGGATATTGGCACAAAGTTACATTTTCAATCGTGTTGAAGTACCAAGGAATGGTTCGGGAGTTGCCTAGTTTGCATTCTTCCGAGTTAACAAATGCATCGTTACATTTCTGTGGCTTCCATGACTCAGCTGTTTCGAGCTCTGTGCCATTATTATGAGTGCGTACAATGGCTGTCTTGGTGCAATCTGTATATGATGCAACTGATGGAGTACAATTTTTCTCTGAGGGTATGTCCATATCTCCAAAATCATCTTTTAGCTCCTGCCAGAAGGCCCCACCAGGTGGCTGCACGCCTAGACAACCAACCGAGTTCTCGTCAGCACCAGAACTGGGATTGGGGTATGTCAATGCGAATCTGCCTGGATTTACATCACTCAGGTATGCAAACTTAGTAAATCCGATTGCTCCATTGCCATCACACGGGCCAATGACAATAGTCTGGCAAGTAGAAACATGTTCAAAATTGGCATAAATGACATTCCGGGTAAAACCATCAGGTAACTCAGAGAACTTATTAGCAGTGATGCATTTGCCTGTTTTACTCCAGAACTTGAGAAGGAAGGATTGATCTTGGCCATTGTCAACAACCTGTTCATTAGAAAGTCGCTGCACCTTCAAGGCATCATCATTATTTGCTTCTGCTGTAGTCACTACCAATGAATCACTGCCGGTGCCATTACCATCAAACTGAAGAAAGAGGGCGACATCATCTCCTGATTTGAAGTCGGCTCGGATTATTCTTGTCTTTGTGAATATCTGTGGCTGTACTGCAGAGGAACTCCTTCGATAATTCCATGTGTGGAGGAAAGCGGAGCAGTATATATTATCAAGAGCATCGCATAGTGCCGCACATTCTTGATAACTCAGTCCAGATAAAGTGGCATACGTCGATTCCGGTTCACCAAACCAAGTCACCTGGTCAACAAACGTTCGGCCATTCACGAATGCTGTAAGGCCACAGTAATCGCCATATTCGTGTGCGTCTTCACAGTCACAGTCATCCAGCTCTTGTGCCTGAGCCTTAAAGAGCCGGCATTCTCGTACTTCGGGCTTCACAATGGATGGGTCGGTGCCATATAAATAGTATCGGCAAAACGGGTGGGCGTCACAAAGAGCGAGGCACTCGTACTCCTCCACGTCAAAGATGCGTTCCGAGTCGACAGTAATATCATAAATATCATTCCGTAAACAAGTATTCTCCATTTTCTGATACGGATAACGTTCAACTCGAAAGGAAAACATCTCATTTGCGCGACAGCCTGGTTGCGAAAGTGGAGGCAGTTCTCCTTGGACAATGTGACACTGGTCGACCTCACTGCCGTCACCATTATCATCAATTGGTGGTGTATCGTCGTCTTCTCCATAAAGGTACTGGTAGCCCAAGCATTGATCTTTGCAAAAGTCTTGACAATCTTCCTCAGATGTGACATTTTCCCAACCTTCTGAGTTGGTTAAATCGAAGCACCCTTGCATTGGTTTGTATTCAAACTTGTTCCTACCCAATTCAACAACGTCACTGTAGCTGTATTCAAGTAAACAACAGACGAATAAAGAAGGGAGTGAGAATTGATGGAGTTGTTGGGGAGATGCGAGAAAAAAATGTTGTCACCTGATGTAAAGAATCCTGCCATTTTCCTCAGTGCATGGTATGCTAAAGTCCGAAGAACTATACAATGCACAGCTCCCTCCTCGGTTGTGCTCGAGCGCTACACACAGCGGATTTATCTCACACAACGTCTTACAAGCCTCAAGTGGGACTTCCTCCAAGATCTCGCCAATAATTGAGTTCGACGCGACGCAAAAGTTTTCTGTTAGTCTAACAAAGTAGAACTCTGAGAAATATGAGAACAAGTCGCCTGATGGTTTTGAATCCAAACAGAAACCTTCGTCGTATTGTTCTGGGCTGTAAAGCCTGCATTCTCCGGTATCTTGGTCAATGCGAAATGACCTACATGCAAACCAAGAATCGCATAGAGCCGCACACTCGACAATCGATTTGTGTGTTAGCAACAGAGGGGACGATTCGTTCTTCAGGCAGCCCTCTCTTAGAGAAAAACGCCCTCGGGTGAACATGACAAACGTTAATGTCGTGATTCCAGAACAGGCATCTCTTAGATTCACACCATCTCCATACAGAGTGCAATCAGATGAGTTTTCCTCATTGTACGTAAAGAGGCGACAACTGAGATTCTCGTTACACCTTGCAGCACAATCATGAGAGCTCTGAGTGGTCAGACGGCTACTAAGAGGAGTTGGGGGCGTATCACCAGAATCATCGATGCAAAACCCTTGAATCCCACCAGTGGGATTCATCCTGGTGGCTGGATGAAAGTCCTGGTCAATATCCACAAATGTCTTGAAATCAACGTAGTGTGGACTTGCCCATGGGACATCATATTCAACATCTGCAAATCCTGAGCGAGGATATAGCGTACAACTGATGCAAGATAATAGTTGTGAGCCATTATCTCAATATCAAAACTGCCAAGTTCTTGCAAAACTATCTTGCAAAACTTACTCTTTGTTTCCGAACACCATGGCTCCACATTCACTGTGAGCTTCACACAATGCCTTACATTCATCTAAGTCAAAGATGTTACCAATCTGAGTGAGCATATCAGAGTCAGGCCCAAATCCTTTAGTGAACAGAGTCACATCGCGAGCGACCAAAACGCCTTCAGCAGTTTCATTTGACTCAAGTCGGACAACATTACCACCTAGCAGCTTGCAGTTGTTTATATCCGTCAACTCATCGTAATGTATGGCCTCACATCGTAGAAAGGCATCGCATAGCTTCTGGCAATCAGGTTTTAGATCTATACTGATAATATGAAGTACTTGATCACCAATGTAAGAATAGGTTGGACCCTCATAGTAATGCTCCAGACTCTCAATGAAGGCACGGTTACTGGAGTCATCGTCGCAAGTTTTGAATAAAGCTGACGACCTCAACTCACACTCATTGTCATCTTCGCCATAAAGGATTGCTTCACATTTCTGATCCTTGAAACACTCACGTTTGCATTGAGATAGAGTCAAGTCTGTTTTTGGCAGATCCGTAGAGCCAATCAAGGCAAAACCTGACCCTCCGCATTCCTGGGACCGGTCTCCATCACACTCAGTAGTGCAGTTTGACGATGTCAGGTCGAGATCACTGTAGAAGGAATTAGAAGAAGAGCAGTAGCAATCAGTTCCATCGCTGACAGCATAGTAAGGCTCGCCACGGGCCCTGCAATGCTGCTGGCAATGATGTGGAGTTACTACGTTGACGGTTTGGTTGGAGAAGGAGTCAATTGGAAAGACTGGTCCATAACAGCCTATCTCAGCGATGTCTTCAAACTCAATGAAGCACTGCCCCTTAGCCTCCACTAACGCATCGCGTTCGCGATAAGAAAGCCCAATATGAACGGAGGTCTCATTCTGGTCATCAGGGCAGATATCTAGAAGAGCAATATCCGAGTAAAGCTCGCACTCGATTTCCCTGGTGTTAGTGTCCCAAATCCTAGGCACAAATGAAGAGCAAAGTTGATGGACGTTGCACAACGTCTCGCAAATACTTCCAAAATCTGCTCTAAGATAGACGTCGGTGTTTTGCTCCACTGCATTACAAACGCCAACATCAATCTCTCCTCCAATCAGCTCGCATTGTCCAATCTTGGTTACATTGTACGGCCCAGTGTAATTAACGTAGTGGATGAAGCCTCCACAACCCTCCTCTTCGTCGCATCGAAGACCACAATCTGCTGGAGTCATAATCCCATTGACTTGTCCATTGTCAAAGGGGATAGCGGAAGTACACACCTTTTCCCATCTCACATAGCCATTTGCACGATGGATAGCAGTCGGCAATGAGGCGACCAGAGCTTCACCTTTATAACAAGCCGGAACGGGAAGATACTCGCTCCCTAGATCTGAGCTCCTCGCTTCTAAGACAAGAACATCTTGAACATCAAAATCATCGAGCACTTCATCGCTGGCCGAAAGGTATCCTACGGTGCATACGCTGCTGTTTGTAGAATTGTCAAAAGACACATACTGTAGAGCTATACATTCGACATCAAAAAGACACAGCGCCTT
This sequence comes from Thalassiosira hispida, assembly GCA_036939495.1. Classification (NCBI taxonomy): domain Eukaryota; phylum Bacillariophyta; class Thalassiosirophyceae; order Thalassiosirales; family Thalassiosiraceae; genus Thalassiosira; species Thalassiosira hispida. The sequence goes on along the minus strand of JALLAU010000324.1, from coordinate 6,246 downwards.
GCACTCGTCTTCGAGAAGATCGTGGGTAGACGCAACCTCAGTAAACATAAACTCCTGCAATGAGTTCTTAACAAAGGTCTCCACTGCGTATGCTATACTGACTTCAGTCGTATTGCAACCGGCCTTCTCCTCAAAAACTTCATCAATAATCGCTATTCGATCATGAAGTTTACAATTCGTAACGTTATGGGACTCAAATTCTTGGAAGGAGAACGCAGCGCAGTTCAAATCATCATCACACCTGGCTTGGCATCTCTTTTGTGTCTTTGTATTGTAATTGGAATATGCCACATCGATAACGCATGCTTGATAGTCAAAGTACCTCTTCTTTGGAAATATGTCGTCAATTCTAATATGAAGTCCAGTGACCTCACTGCGACGAAAGATGTTTGAATCATACAATGTGCAATCGCCGCCATCAGAAGTGAAGCTAACGCAGTACAAAGTCTTTTTGCAGAGTGCGCTACATTCTGAGACGGTCTTGTCCCTGTACACGGCGAGAGGGTTTGATGGGTTCACCAACACACCTTCAACGCTTAGGAACTCTTCGATTTCTTGGAGATATGGTATGTATATAATTTCATTGTCAGAGGTGGAGCACGTATCATTTAAGTCCAAGTCTGCCAATAAATTGCATGTTGTCTTGTTCTCTGCACCCTCAACATCAAGGCGGAAACCCTCACACGCTGGCATCGGAAAATTAGATGAAAGAACTTAGCAAAGCAAAAGAAATATAAAAAATAACATTCTTTGACACCATAGTTCAGCTCACTTTTATACCAGCTGCAGTAGAGTTTGCACTCTTCGAGACTCGCTCCCTCTAGAGGCTCAAAAGGACGTGTTAAGGCTGGGCATGCAGAGACCCTTGTAAAGTCAAAATTGCTTTTAGGCTTGTAGTACACACTATTGACCGCAGAGCAGTTGAACGCACAGTCTGTATCACGAAGGCAGAGATCACATTGCGCCTGTGAAGATGGCAAATAAGTTTAATGTGATGAGAACAATCATGTAAGTAACAAATTTATTTCTAAACACAAAGCATTACTCACTTTGTTCTCTTCGTCAAAGTAAACGAAAGCCCCGGTGCACACAAACGCATCCTCACAACGTTCTTTACATGCTGTGCTACTGAGCTGCAATGTCAAATCTGGCGATTCATTTCCGAGGCACAGGGAATCATCTTCGTCGTCCAAAGCATCATAAAGCCTGGAAGCTTCTTCAAGAAGAACCTTCCCACCACCAAGATTTTCTTGAGACGGTTCAATGAAGTCTTCGTATAAGGTCAGACGAGAGAGCTCCATGATACCATCATCTAAATTTTCCAAGCTTGACCTATTGAGGAATTCAACATAAGTCAAATCCAAGCGACCTTGATAAATATTCTGCAGCTTCGTGTCCTCCTTAATGCCGACACTTGTCAAAACGGCCTCGCCAGCATTGATAAGGAAAGGAGGAGAAGCATGGTCCTGTGTTATGATGCAGCCTGAAACTTCGACTAGACCCTCTTCCTCAACAAGAATGTGTGTAGTACCGTCCAGAGTTGCTCCATCAAGAAAGCACTCTGCAAGCCAGGAGACTGTGAAATTAGCAGCACTGATTGATATCCCACCAGTTGCATCAAGGTCAACAAACAAACTAAGTCCTCGGTTTGTGGGAATGACAATGGTTCCAATATCCTTGATACTTGAGGTGATCTTCGTCGACAGGGTACGATAGGGCTGATCAGAAGAATCGAGATACGATAGTTCATCATTCAACTCAGAAAGTGTTGAGACGTTTCGTGGGGGGCTGGTACAAGCTTCGCGGCCGTCCTTCCGTCTACCTTCTGTATAGATGCTAGTCAGCTTTCTGCAACTAATCGTGTTGATGAGATCAAGGTATGCTAGCTCTGTCACATTTTCGCCTAAAAGAAGACCGGAGCCGGTGGCAACGGCAGAGCACACGTTGATGCAGTCCCAAAGGCTTGGGAAATGAACCCCAGATATGACCTTGTTGTACCTTGTCACACTCACCTGCACGAAATTATGAAACGAATTAGTCGGATAGGCACTAAGTACCCAGTTCGAATAACAACACACATAAGTACTCACAGAAATGACTAAACCACCATCGCCACCCTTCAAGCTAAATTCCGTGGGGAGTCGTTTGTCTTCATCGAGAACTTGTGATATTACAGATCTGCTTGTGTCAAAGATGTATTTGTTCCTATCTGAAGACACCTCTGCAAGCTCAATATCTGTGGTGGAGTTCAAATCACGTTCCAGCTCTATCATAAAAGGTTCGCCAAGAGAAGGATGATTCCAAGTTGTAAGACGGCTACACAAACCGTCAAAGATGCTGAGACTCAAATCACGAGGATATATTGCATTGTCCGTCCGAAGCACAGCACATTCTTGCCGCGAGTCATAGTACATAAGACTGCGGCCACAGATCCTTGTATTGTTTTCATCGCATACATTGAAATCAAGGCATCCTTCAAAAAGTTTGGCTGGAATCTGAATAGCAAGGTGATCTGTGCCAGTTTCATTACGAAACAATAGACTAACACTTGACACACAAACAGAGCCATTAGTGTGGATTTGAATCTTTGAGGGGAGGGAAGAGTTGGAATTGAAGTTCCACTCGTGGGGGGAGGAGAAGGAAGGCTCACGGAATGAATCAAATGCAACTTGAATATCTTCTTGGGTGCCATATGCAAGTTCAACAACGACTGAGAGAGCTGTAGGCACTTCATCCGATACTGTGTACTCAGTAGCAACAGCTTCTCCATCATCATTCTCTCCTATGGAATCTTCCTGGAAGACAGTCAGATTGGCTCCAACTTGGATCGGCAATCGCTTGGGGTCAACAATACGATCAAAGAGTTCACGATGATTCATGATGTACTGATTGCTAAAATAGCTTGTGTATTGACGCCCAACTATGGCTTCTTTGATTGTAGACGCACAGAGAACTCGAGTGTATTCTTCGCAGGTCGAGTTGTCAGAGAAGAGATTCGGATAAGACACAAGACTGCCGTCTCGATGAATTGAACTGCACTGCTTTCCATCTTCAGGGGCTACCCACATGGATTCCCCTCGAAGGAGGAGCTTGCGAGCTACTTCGGAGGCATTGATATCATTGTAGGCTGATACGAAGCCCCTGTCAAAGAAGCCACAGGTTTCGAAAGCATCATCTGCCTGATCGGGCATTTCGGTGGCGTATAGGCACAAGCCGTTGACTTCTTGGAAGAATGGTGGGCATCGGAAAAGGTCCACAAGGTCACATGATTGGAAGATCATAGGACCAGTGGCATTTATCGACCCATCTTCAAATGACACAATCACATTCTTGAAGCTTAGTCGCCCCTCCATCTGAATGTTGCCCCTGACCCTAACAGTAGCATTCTCGGCCACTCCCAGAAACTCAAGTCCATGTCCTGCTGCAATATCAGTATTGAAGAATTGCTCATCAGATACCTCAATGACTAACGTTTCGCCAAAGGCACTTCTGTTGCTTCGCGGCCAAACTGGAACGATGGCATTATCTTCCTGGATGGAGGGCCGGTATTCTTCATGGATGGTTGATATCCAATTATTGTCCAGAAAGATGAGAGAATCAAGGAGGCCCGTAAACGGGCCAGATGCCACCAGTTCATACACATCATCTCCAGATTGAGTGAGAATGTTCGATTGTGCAAACGCTGGGGGTAGAACTTGGGGTGCGTCCTCGAGATCAAGGAATGGCCAAAACTCAGAGCACGCAATCTCTGCAGTTTGAGACTCGGATAGCACAAGCTTGGAGAGACTATTGTAGCCTTCAGGTGCATTAGAAACCGCCTTGCCTCCAGCAGAAAACAGTTTGAATTTCTGATTAGGCTTTCCTCGAATAGTTGCTGAGAGCCGGCATACTTGTAGGAGCTGGAAGGGGTGGGTCTGCTCGATTCGGAAGCAAGGTGCATCAGCCGAAGAGCACCCCCAGCAATCAGAGTCTTCGGGGCATTGACATTGACTCTCCATGCAATTTCCCGAGAAACAAGTGTCATTTACTTTGCAAGATGATCCAAACTCCTTCATTGTGACACATTTTGTGGTTTCATCATCATAGAATTGGTCGAGTGCGCAGTCTGCTAGACTCAACCTACGAGAATTGACAAGCTATTCAGGTTGCGATGTTAAAAAGAGGCATATGATACGATGTGTCAGTATACAATATTGGACTTGGCTAAAGGGACAATAGTAGTCTCACATCTTTTTCTCCACGAAGATAATATGAATCTTCATCTTGAATCATGGGATCGATTTGTGACGCAGCATCATCATTCGAAGATATACTGGCCCAAGTAGGGAGCAGTGAATGCATCGTATCCCAAATCCAACTATTAAACGGAGTTTCCTTTTTCTCAATCGAATTTATCGGTTCTGCAGCAAACGATGCTGTGAGCATAACAAGGGTACATAAGATGACAGGAGTCCTGACCCGGATCTTGAGAGCACGTGATAGAAGCCGCTGATGATGCTTCTTCTTTTTCCATCTCTTCTTCTCAAGGATTGTGTTGATTGATCCGGTTGCAAGTACTGCCAGAAAGAGGGCAATGCAGTAGATGGTGAGCCCATCCTGAACAGCAGTAGTTTCTGCAAGGTGAGAATCAAAGAAACGGTTACAGCGGTCGCCAGAGGAGGGCTCATGAATAGTCTTCTCCTTGAAACATCCGGCATTGATACTGTCGTAATCAGATGAATACTGACCCAGAACAGAGTCAAGCTTGTATAAAGGATGCTTGCTGGAGCTTCCTCCAAGTTTTGCCTCGCCTTCTTCAGATCCCTCCCAGTGCGAGACTTGGGTCTTGCGCTTGACTTTGATAAGGCCTAGACTGTTGCTTGGGGTATCTCCCTGTTTGTAGTAGAAGATGGTTGAGAAAGGTTAGAGTGTTATCAAAGTGTATGTGTATGGAAGAGACTGAAACTTGTATGTACTCACTTCAAACTCATTTGCCGCGCCACTGTTACTCAAGTTGGATGGTGAATGATGCTCCACGATGATGTTAGCTTCAACATCCACACCCTCTGAGGCGGCATGAGATAGGAATTTAGCTGCCACCAAATTGGCAACAGCTCCATCGTCGCCATTGCGTCCTCCACCAACAATCTCAATGTCCTCCTCCGCCAATGTTCCCTCGTTGGCAGCCTTCTCTGTCTCATTGCCGCGTTCAGCAATGTCCTCCTCCTCGGCACCTGGCTCCTCGTGAAGCGCTGCTTCTTCGAAGATGATAACACCTGCACCATCCAAGTTGCCAACATCAAAGTTGCACGCCTATAATAGATATGAAAAATGGTGATGTGGGAGTAAGATTGTATTTTTTAGTAAACCCTTCGGTAGTCAAGTAATGAGAGCGTCTTACATCATGAGTAGTTTTCATGGTTTCAGAATCCATCTAGCATTAAATAAATCATATGGAACAAGCGTTAGATTCAAGAAATGTTGGTGCCATTTGATATGACTAATGAGGAATGTAATGCAAGTGATTACTTACAGAATCCAAATAGATGCTGAACAAATGAGAGTAGGTTCCCTGCTCGATATTCATTCCCAAATTCGCCTATGAATGAGAGAGAGAGAGATCATACACAATACATTAGCCTTTGTTATTAAGATAAGTGCAGCAAATGCCATAGCAATTCTTGAACTGCAACTTACCATAATAAATCCACGGAAGGTGCCTCCACCTCCAGCTGACGACTCGCACTGACAAATGTCCGAGCCTTGACCAGTCTTGCCCGACTGTAGAAGTATATGGAAATGGGTGGGCAGAGTCTCTGCATTAGTCAAAGAGGAGTCAATTGTACTCTAATAAATAATGCAAAATACCTGACTTACAGCAAATATTCCTCTTCCGTCCTCATTGGATAGGAGTTCATTATTATTCTCGCCCAAGAACTCTTGGTCCTTGTCTTCAAGCAAAGTGATGACACCCACGAGCTTTTCTACAAGTGATGGAGAGTACCATATATCAAGATTAGTGGAAGTAATACATAGGAAAGTATTAGAACATGAAAGCGAGGTATGGAATGAATCATATTGCATACACTGAATGAGAATAAGATACTCACGGTCCATGGCATTATATAGTTCTTGCACAGACAACGCATCTTCGACCAAAGCTAATTGCTCCGCCTCTTCGTCGTCCAACACCCCACGAGCTAGAAAGTGCATGCACATGGCATCATCAACGAGCTGCTGGAGCTTGCTAAACAACACCTCATACTG
>JALLAU010000323.1:1924-19843 GCA_036939495.1 Thalassiosira hispida | reverse complement strand
GCCATGCTATCGTCCCGCCAATACCGATCTTGGAGTTATTGGGGGTACGATACAATTGGACTGTCATTCTGTTCAGGGTGGCGGAGGGAGAGTTGTTCCGAAAATGGCGGGAACATCAAACCATCGAGTTTGAGTCTTTCGAGTTGCCACAAACATAACTGTTGATTCACCCGCACCTCCGTCCCCCTTCACCTTCACCAGACCCAGACCAGACCCTTCAGCACCACAGCACCACCATGAGCTTGCCAATCCTGAACCTATCGCTACACCGCACGAATCCTGCTCTATTTGCTGACCAGCTTCGCAAAGCATGGTATGTTGTTCTCTTTCAACGGGTAGTTTTTCGTCTCTCGTATGCTGTATCGTATGCTTCTCAAGCTCAAGTGTTTCTCATGAATCATGAATCATGACACTCATCCTCACTCATCACTCATGATGATTATAATATTATCACAGTCACGAAATTGGCTTCTTTCTTCTCCAACACGATATTCCTGAGAGCGTATGCAATAAAGCTTTGAATGAAACGCAGGAATTCTTTCAGAGGCCGCTCGAGGAAAAAATGACGATTTCATATGAAAAAAGTGCCGCCTTTAGAGGGTATATGCCTCTCGGAGTAGAGAACACAGAAGGCAAGATAGATGCGAGGGATCAAATTGAGTATGCTGCAGAGTATAATAACTCACATCCACAACAACACCACCAGACTGAGCAAACAGAGTTTTATCATCGTTTGAGAGCAACCAATCCTTGGCCGGATAATATTCAACCTAGTTTACGCCCAGCAATAATGGAGTACGTCACTGGTGTTATCGGTGTGGCAGATCGGTTACGTGATGCAATGTGTTTAGCTTTGAAGGTGGATTCACGTGAGGTTGCTCCCCTCTTTGGGCCATGTGATGGTAGCGACGATCCAAGTTTCTGGTCGATGAAACTGGTATCATATCCGCCTGTTTCAAACGATAAAGACGAAACAAAATCATCTCTCCAAGGAGTTGGGGCTCACACAGATAGCAATTTCTTAACACTGATTTGTCAAGACCCACATTCTTCAGGTTTGCAAGTTCAAAACGTGCATGGTGGGTGGATAGATGTCCCTCCGACTGAATCAAACATTTTGATATGCAACATTGGGGAACTTTCTGAGATATGGACGGGTGGTTACTTCTTGGCAACCCCTCATCGAGTTCTGCGTAACTCTTCCAATACTCATAGCCGAACATCCCTTCCCGTATTTTACAATCCCAAACTGGATACAGTGATGGAGCCTATCAACACTGATAACTTGCCATGGGAGCGCAGGCAGGAGAACCAACGGAGACGCGAACACAACAAGCTATTGGGTAGCGTAGGTTCCAATAGTTTCAAAAGTCTTGCGAGGAGTCATCCCAATGTGTTTCAGAAACATCACAATGACTTGAGAATATTGAAGGATGGCAGGATCGTGAGGCGATGATGCAACAATATATCATTGGAATATGTCTAGCTATTAAAAAGTGGAACATGAATTAAACATATTTATGGTACGAACAAAAAATGATAATGCCTTTGCATGTAACTGACACAAAACACCAGCTATACTGCGGCTCGTCTTGCAGCTTCCATCCTTGATTTCTCAGTCTTTGCCTTGCGCTTAACTTCTCGTCGGATGCTGTTATTGATGTCTTCAATCCACTGCTGCTTCTCGGTCTTACTGGATGCAACCGCAAGGAAGGATTTGTTCGGGTGGTGAATAAAAAAGGAATTCTGTTTCATGTTCGACGAAGGACTTCCACTGTCTTCTATCTTCATCAGATGCAATGGCATTTCCTCGTGCACTTTATAGTCCCCCTCGTTTGATTGATGCCCGTACACCAGTACGTCAGAGAACAAAAAGAAGCGGTAGGTGGAACTCCGGCCAGCAAGCTGATGGCGTTTGATTAGGTCTCCATCTCTTACAAAAGTCCTTGAGGGGTCATTCAGCAGAATGTCTCCATTGCGAATTCTACTTGCTACTTGTTTCATTGTCTTGATTTTCGAGTCATCGACAGAAAGAGATGTGTGGAGCTTTTTCGTTAAGCTTCGGACTTGACCCACGTCTTCAAGATCCATTTTCCCTCCGGATGATTTAACTTGGCTTGTTCTCTTCAGATCATTGAATCGATTGACACGACCTAACAACTTGCTGAAAGCAGACCGCTCAACTGTCATACCCAAATAGGACGCCGCACAGAGACTGTATTCAAGCACGTCGATACAGCAACCAAGGCCAGCAAGATCAAGATGAGCATTATCGATTGTGGCATTGATAGCACCATGGATGTGATGCCAATTGGCGCTAAACATTTGACATGTTAACTCTTGTAGGGACAGATCATCGTCCATTTTGCCATCCCCTGATTCAAAGTCATCATGCCCAGCGGCAACCGTGCTCAGTAACTCCTGTGCGGGCTTCACACTCTTAACCCACGACTGGATAGAAGTAGCGAGGTCTGTCTGATCTTTGAAAGGAAGCGAAGGAGGACCCTGCTCCCGTTTACTCCTCTTCTTTTGTGCTGAAAAGTCAGAGATAGCAATTGGAGTCGATTCGATTGAATCATAAATTGCATAGATATATTCCCTGAACCTCTCAACGCCGTCATACACTCCACGCAAGTTCGTTAAGAACTCATTTTTGGTCATTCTCTTCGGTGCTTTGCCCTTGGATGCATGTGATTTATGTAGATCCGTGTTCAGCATAATGATTGCAAATGATACGAGAAATACTGTGTCTTGGTCTTGAAATGGGCATTTTTGAAGATCTCCAGCGTTGTCTTCCCAATAGCACTGGCTAAAAGTAGACATGATTCTGTCAATTTTCTGAGCCTCGCCAGGGAGGCGAAATCCGCAGTTAGTCAGGAAATGCCTCAAACTGAAATCAATTTGGCACATTGAAAAAACAAGAGGGACTGAGAGAGTGATCTAACATGAGAAAAGAAAATTTAATCATCAAAGAGAAACTTACGCTTGCTCAATGTTCATGCCAACAAACGACGTAGCCCTAGCAAAGTTGAAACGAATGAGATTCCAGAAGTCTACATCCGTGCCATCAACTCCTCCTTCGCCAAGGTACTCTCCGAGTACGCCAGGATCAATTGTCGACTGATGAATTCGAAGGAAGGAGGATACGTGCCTTGGCGATGGAGTGAGTATACGGCATGCAATCAAGTAGTCGATTCCTTTCTTGAGGCCTTTTGCGGCGATAAGCTCAAATGCTATATCGAACGATTCCTGCTTATTGTGCGCGATACTGAATGATACAGGCGTCTCAATTTCATAGCTTGATGACAGCACGATCGGTTGCAGGAGGCTAGTCTTGCGCTTGTCGATGTATGTCTTCCAATAGTCTACAATATTTTCGTCTCCAAAACTGGGGACTGGGGACATCTGCGGTGACAGTCCGAGTCCAAGCCCAAGCGAAGTATCCTTGCCACTGACAGAGTTGTCGTCTGCATTTGAGTCCCCAAGATTCTCTTCCTGTTGCTTGTGGGAAATAATGGCGCAATCCATCATCGACTTGGCAATGGCGGTGATTGCATCAAACGACTTCTCCCGCAACGACTGGGCTGCTTCCCGAGCATTGTTTGACTTCGACTTATCGTGCTCTCGAAGAAAGATGGCCGCCCGTCGCGGTGATCCATGTCCTCCATTAATACTAGCGAATCGTCCACGTTGGCTAATGATTGCACCGCATTGTTCAGCTAGAGTACTCAAAGCCTCGCATATTTTGTTCATGAGTCTGCAATACGAAGAAGGCAGCATATCACCTTGATTGTCATGATTGACAAAAAGGTCGAGGACATCTTTTGGATTTCCTGAGAACCAAATTTTCATCTCGTCCAGAACATCTAACTGCGCAGACAACAGACATGGCATATCTCCTGGCGATGTTGAGGTTTCACCTTCGCTGTTAGCTGGATGGTTCGTATGACTCACTTGAGGTCCGAGACAGAGCAGCTTCAAGACAAAATGTTCAATCAGAACAGCCAAATCAATCTTCATTTGGTAGCGATAATATGGATTGCACCATAACAGAGAGATGATTCGCAGCACACGCCTAAATACTCTACAATCCTCAATAGCAGCAGATGTGTTCGACAGTAGGGTTGGGACAACAAGCCGTCGTACAGCATAAATCATGTTGGCCACGGATCCCATTTCAGTCGCGGCTGCCTTCAAGGGGTTGGCCTCCTCGGTGCCGCAAATGCTATTCTCTGCGGATACTGCAACATGCCACATCTTGATAAAGTACAAAAGCAGCTCAAAGCTAAGGAGCTTACTAGCAACATCACGAGGCACGGGCTCGGTATTGTGAAATATCATACGAATCTTTCCGGAGCATATCTTCACAATACTAGCAAGAATTGCAAATGAAATAATATTGGAATGTACGACGCCCTGGTTTGATGATGCATCATGCCCGAATAAACCTTGGCCAATTGAATTCATCATATCATGCCAAAATAGTTCACTCCCTCCCGATCGATGTATTTGATACATTGCCAGTTGTGTATAGTTCTCAACATCCCTCCTCGTTGCATTTTCCACTACGTTTGACAAGATCTCGCGAGAGGATGACTGTGATGATGTCTCGTCTTCTTTGGAAGATTCGAGAAGAGATAGACATTGGGACTTCTCCAACCCTGTCCCTATGCGTGAGAGCATTATTGATACCAATTCTCTCAATGCCATGGCTGCAGCAGCAGGTGCACCACCTTCAATATTTTGCTCTATACTATCCAAGAGCAAGAAATCATTCAATATACTTGCTTTACTCTCATGCCATTCTTTATTGAAGGGCCAACCCACAGGAACACTCGCACCAAAATAAAACACAAAGAGATAGAACCTCAACACAAATCCAACGGTGCGATCATTTAACTTGCCCCCGGCGTAACGTACAGCATCGGAAACAAAGTCCACACACGAACGGAAGTACGTTTCTCGTGCCGAAGATGTTGCTACATCACAAACAACCTGAATCGCCAGATCGAGAATCGTCAACCGTATACTTGATTCTACAATAGCATGAACATTGCCATCCTCATCTGCTACGTCTTGGGCAAAGAAGTTGGTCTCGTTTAACATTGATATCAGCCCTTCAACAGCCATGAGCGCAGAGCCCCCTTGAGACGTGTAGCAGGAAGTTAGAATAGGCGTGATGGCGGCTACCCTGGACTGTAACACAGATTCTGAATGCGATGCATCTTCAACTTGGTACACAGTTCTAGCGCATTCAATTGGAGGGATGAAATGCAATGCGTCTAAACTCGTTTGCAACGTATCATCGCTGTGACTGAAAAGGCTACATCCGGGAGATGTACTCTTGGTTAGAGTCGGTGATTGTTGGGATGCCAAACTGCTTTGGCTTGGAGTCTTAGAAAAAGATTCAGACGCGTCAAAAGACTCTGATGCCGATTGGCGCAACCCAGTGCTTTCACTAGAATCGTGAGACTCAGAAGATGGTGACGTAGGCCTCCTCCGCCGATTGGCGATACTTGACGAAGAGTGAGTAGAAGTCGAGCTGACCCATGCTGGTACAGCGGTCTCGCTTTCTTTTCGTGAAGTCTGAATCAAATTTAGACGATTTTGTGCCGATGAAGAGCTCATCAAAGTATGAGTTGATCTATCCATGATGTGATATCTTCCTACATCTGAGGATACCACCGTGCCTCCAGTGCAGTAGTAAGCTCTCAATTCCTTCCTGCCCGCTTCTGGTCCAGAATGTAACACTGACATCACTAATGGCAACGGACGCAGACACTCTAAATTCTCAAGCCTCTGCCTGTAGGCCAGAAACGATGGTTGATCGGACTTCGCTGCAATATCTGCCAAAAAGTTTCTAGGAGTTCGCTCCAAAACAGTATATCCTTCCGGGATAAGATCTCCCTTGGACGGTCTGAGGCATATAATTCCTGTGAGTGGATTCCCTTCTCGGGACCGTCTGTAACAAATGTACACACGCTCTGCTGAAGAAGACATATTGATATTTGCTGCAGGTGATGCCGATGACCCCAGTTGACCACCGCCATCGTTATTAGAAGTCCCCTCCTTCATTTTACTTCCTCCATCGTTACTTCCACTGGGATGAAAATGTCTTACAACGCTAAACCCCGGCGGGACAAACTCGTTGCGGTCTGGATAAATGACACAGAAGGCGGTAACACATGGACGCTGAGCCGCCCTATCCCAATTTGGCTCCTTCTTCACGTTCAGATATAGCCTTTGGCGTTTTCGTCCTGGCACCATATTCTTCATTGATTCTTCTCCGAGTTGAAATGCCCTGTAATAACCCCTTGGGGGAATGTCAGACCCAGATGTAACAATGACATCCGTGATGGCAGCCGTGGCAACAGAATTTGGACAATCGTCCAGAGAAAACAGTACACTCCCGCCCGATTCAACGCTTTCTTTTGCTGACGAGGTATAACTTTGAGCCGCGGACACGGAAGAATGAAATCGTGCCTTGATTTTGTTGGACACTGCAGCACCTGATCTTTTCACTTTACTTGCACTGGAAGGTGGAGCATAGCCAGTAGGTGATGGAGATAGAGGCTTGGACGATGATAAGATACGTGCATACTCAGAACCAAACATCGTTATACGACGTTTTTGGCCTGCAATATTTCTGCCTGCAGTATCAGTGGATGATGATCTTTGAACATTTAGAGGCATAGCAGATCTATTACCAGCAGCTCTACCGATGGAATCGAATGATGCAGATTGTTGAACGGGAATGGAGGAAGCAGATCTTTTTGATTCAATTGACGTGGCATGTTCCTCGACGGCAATCTTTCCCCCTCCAACTTCACCAACAATCGATTCTTCAAAACTGAAAGTGCCAGTCTCTGTATTCCAACTTGTGTTTGCATTCAAAGTGTCCATCTGTTCATTAGCTTTGTGTTTCGTGTCTGTTTCGTCATCACAGGAAGCGTTCATTGCAAATGATGGAGAGTCTTTCTCTCCATTGTACACTCTTGGAGTAGAATCCTGCTCTCCACGAGGGGATGATGACCCCTCCGATTCTAAAGGAGATAACGGTGGCGGAGGCAATGGGATGCCAGACATTAAGTGTTGATTGTTCAAAGTTTGTCCCCTCTTTTGTCCTCTACGGTCGCCAGTGGTCGATGATGAATCCACGGTCCGTGAACACAAATCGGCCAATGCCAGTGTTCCCATCAAAGTAGCACCTACGCTATATGAATGCACGTTTGCTTGAGAATGAGTGCTACCAGATAGCCGATCCCCATCCCCAACATCCTTTCTGTATGCCGAGGAGGGAGGCCGCGGTGGAAACCTCGCAGACGGCTTAGGCGAAGCAAATGGCGAAGGTACGGTTGCACTACATGATGAAATGGATGGTTCTGATGCCGACACCACACTCGCAGCATCATTGTAATCGCTCTGAGACTGACCATCGCTAGCAAAACTGTGGTTGGACGAAGCAGAGGACGTTCGGGCAGACGCTGTCATTTTCGGAAGGCGTGGACTTCTGGGTCCGCTGCTGCCATGACGAAAGTAGCCGCCATGATTACTTCCCGTGAGGCTGTGGATTTTCTCATAGTTCTCAAAATTACTAGAGGGCGCATCGCCCTCCGTGATTTGACGGAATATTGATTGAACTAGGCGTTTTGTATGTTCGAGACCATTGTCGTCTGGGACGGGGTTAATGGTCGGCATCTTCTATCAACTCGGAACTTTGTCAGTCCGCAAATATCTCTGACAATCTAGGTTGTAACTCCGCAGACTCACTGCAAAATGGGTTCTCTAATGCTAACAAACAACAATGCCATGGCCATGGGGACAGTTCACTTTCGACGTTTTTTCTGGAAAACAAAAAGGGGTGGAGTTGGCGGGCTTTGGCGGGGGTTCGGGGCGCGGAGCGCGGATCTGCCCCGACGTAAATGTCGCGTCAGCTAAAACGGCACCACCAATCCGACCCCATACCTAACAAAATCACCGCAACCATGGTGTGGAACAGAATTCGCGACGCCCTATCCGGCACGCCCATCCTCGAGGGTCCGTCCCAACTCCCACCATACTTCCCGGTAGAACCGAGCGGTTGCGAAAACCACGCCCAGCGTCTCTTCGAATGCCTCCAGAAGGATGCAACCGAAAAGGCACGCGATATGGAAAAGGCGGGGTATGCAAAAAGTTACTATCCTGACGTGGAAGCGGAACGGTTGAAGAATGTGAAGGAAGGAGAGAAGCAGGGGGAAACTTCAACAGCTAGTTCTGATGGGAAGAAGGACGTGGATGTGTCCAAATTGCCATCGCCAAATGACAACCCATTAGACGAATGTCGAACCCTCATTGCGTATTACAAACGATGCTGTGATCGGGAATTGAAGAAGAAGAAGAATTGGATTTTGACAGAGCCGTATAGGGTGCAAGAGGAGTATAGATATCAGCAGAGTGGGGGTGATGCTGGATCGTCTTCTTAATATTTGGCACAACATGTCCTATCGCTATCGAGTTTGAGGGTATTGAGAGATGGATATGATGTTTGATAGGTAGATAGTAAAGATTGGTGATGGAGAAGTACTTGGTACTGTTTCAAAAAACATCAATGACGGAATTGCATCCACTTGCTCCCTATTCATTGGAAAGGAAGCTGGTCTAAATTCTAGCCAATGCTAGAGCCATTACCAAAAGAGTTATCACTGATTGGTACTTTATTGCTTTTAGAATACATTTACGATACTCAATATCTAGAGAAAGAAAGCCTCGCCGTAAGGCTCAACACATTATGCAAATTTCAACTCGCCATATTCCCATCAACTTTTCTTTTGATAGCAGGCAGCACAAGCATGTACCACGATGTCTTTGATCTATCCTCTATTTCTTTTATCGGTACACCCCCAGACTACTAGTACCATTACCAAAATAGTTATCACTGATTGGCAAATCTATGGCTTAGAATACATTACTAATCAATATCTAGAGAGAGAGATAGCCTTGTGATGTAGAGTTCACTCGGTACACAGTTTTTCGATAGCAGGACGGAACATGATTACCCCTTCTTGTCTTTGTTCCATGTCCTGACTTGCAATTTTCATTTGATCAATCCCATATTTCATTAGGCCTTGTGTAAACCCACCAGACCAACTAATGCTCATCTCTGAAACCCCTGTTGATGAACATGAGTTCATTTATCGTGCTGGACCACACGTCTGTTGGCTGTTAGTCCAACTGCAAGCGTTTCCGCCACATTCAACATTATCGTTACATAGATTCTTCTGGGTATAATCACCGCAATTGCAGTTTCCGGAGGGTTGAGTCGGGGGGTTGGTTGGGAAAGACGTTGGTTCGGGAGTGACCACGTTAGTAGGCGGCGCAGTAGGTTCAGGCGTCGGGAGGTTGCATGTGCATTGGAATCCCGTGGGCGCATCGGTAGGCTGTTGTATGGAACGGACAAAGATGAAATAAGACAGTGATGGGTAAGAAGAAAGCAGTCTCTAGAATGTGAAGAAACAGATAACGTGACAATACTTACATGTGCGGTAGACGCATTGGTTGGATTAGCAGTGGGCTGTGGAATGAGAAAAAAAATGAGGGTCGAAAGTGTATGTGAGTACTTGCTTCGAACGGAGTCCCAATCATAAAGTTTGAACAACGTACCGATTTGGTAGGGGGGGCAGTAGGATTCGGCGTAGTGGGAGGTGGTGTCGAAGTTGGCGGAGGTGTAGTCTTGATCTTCGGCAACCTTCTGAGATTGTTCTTCACTTCCTTATTTTTGCTTACCCCGCCCTTGAGAAGCTTACGCCTTGTAGAGCAGGTGCACTGACTCATATCCGTGGCCGAGCAAGACCCTGAGCCATCTGAGCATGTGCCAGGGAATTGAGTGGCGCTTGGGGACGTGGTAGGGTTGGCGCTTGGCGACTTGCTAGGAGACTTGGTGGGCGTACTCGTGCCAGGGTCAGAACATCCCGCCGTCTGCGACACCTCTGCGTAAACAGGGTCACTCCATCCTCCGCTAAAATCCGCAGCCGCCACCCAAAAGAATGCACCGCCATTGCATGCAAACTCGCCGTTATTGTACGCCTTGACTTGTGACATGACAGTCGCAGCCTGTGCGCCATCTGCGTTGTTTTGACAGCCACTGATGCAGAAACCGAAGACGACCTTCTCGGGCTGGCCTGGGAACATGTCATTGGCAATATTGCTATACACAATATATGTATCAGTTTGGCCTGAGTTACCGTTTGTTCCGTCAAATCCGTCCAATACTGGTCTTGTGACTCCATTATAAAACTTATATGGTTGAAAAACACACGAGCACAAGGTTTTGTTGAGAATCACCTGAATATCAACTTGAAAGTTAGAAAGAATAAAATGTATGGTCTCTCCGATAACTCACCTGAGGCATCAAAAAGTTCAAATTGGCATTCTGGGTCTTCAAAATCTGATAATACGGCGAATCCGTCACCAGGTCGCTGTCCATAGGTGCATGGGTCAACTCATACTCCTTATTCGTATTCCCTCCAAGGGTATCCATCTTTTGACGTAGCTTTGATGTCATGTCAGACAAAAAGGTCTGTGCCTTTAGATCCGAATAGGCGTTGGTCACTTGATTGCAGCCAGCGTGACGACCAGAAGCAGTATCGTAACAATACTCGTAGTCGATATCGACACCGTCAAATCCTTGATTATCAACAATGGTCACAAGTTGGGTCGAAAGTGCATCCTCCTTTTCGAAGCAATAGTCCCAGCAATTGTTGATGTCATCAAACCAAGAGCCACCCATTCCCGCACCGCCAAAACTTAGAATCACCTTCTTACCCAAAGCTTGCCATTCGGCTACTTGATTCCCTGTCTGGCCCACGCATAGGGCCACGGGCGCCGTATTTGCAACATTACAGTTAGTATCACATTGGTTCTGACAGCCCTCACACTGCCATGTGTACGTGACGGCAAAGGCAATGATCAAATGGGTATATCCATCGAGCTGGGTCGCAGTGGGGCAGGTCTGCCAATTCCCGACGTAGGCGATGACGCGAGAATCGCCTCCGGCCACTGTTGGGCCCGTCGGCGGCGTAGGCGGCGGCGGAGTCGGAATTGGCGTGGTAGGCGGCGTGGGGCTGGGAGGACTGGGACCCGTCACCACCGGGCATGATGTAATGCTAGCAAAGCATACCTGACCCGAGGCTAAACATTCGTCGTCCGTGCCATCGTAGCATGACTGGCCACAACTTTTGGCAGTCAACCAATTACCGGCGTCGCCACACCAGTTGTTATTGCCCGTGGGTGGCGGTGGCGAGCCATCGCATGTTCCGTAGTCCGGTTGACACCCAGCTCCGCAGTCTAGAGAGCCATAGGACGAGAGAGAGAGAGAGAGAGACGGTGAGAAAAATTGGACATAGAAAATACAATGGACCGTTATTTTTCTGCAGTCAACTTTAACTGTGAATACACTCACAGTCTGGGGTTGTGCCACACCAATTAGACCCAGAGCAACAGAACTCGGGACCGGCATAGGCGCAGGTACCTATGCCGGCTCCACAATTCTCCCCCAACACCTTGTCGACATGGGAGGATGATAGGGAGAGGAAGAGGAGGAGAGCTGCTTGTTTCATCGTGCTAGAAAATTGTCGTCGTTCCAAGTGAGGGATGTTATTATTTGTAAGAGAGTTTGGAATGTTCGTTGATGTTTGATGTCCAGTTTCGAGTTGATGTTTTGTTCATTCAAATCTTGGAGAATGAATCCGGGTCTTCGATTTTAACCTGGCGTGGGGGGGCAGTTCTGATCGTGAGAACCAATCAATCTTGAGCGGTACTCAAGTCGACCAAAAGTGTCGACACAGACTTTCATTGCCCATTCTCTCTATAAATATTTGACCGTTTGGTAAACACCATAATTTCAGAGGGCCGAGTATATGTTTATGCATATTATTTATGACCACGTTTTATTTCACCTAAACTTTATAATAATAAAAAGGAGAAGCTTTTATTTACACCGTACTAGTCACAGTACACGGTATTAATGACAAATAATCGAATCACTACTACAAGTGTCAACACTATCACACTGTGTCATAGTGAATAATAGAAGGGCCTGACTTGAGAGATTCGTGACTGCCGCTAGGAGATCGCCCAGTGAACACATAATTCCAGAGGACCGATTATAAGTAGTTAGTATCTACCTCAATGCGACAACGCGGGCACCCTCTCCCACTCACGCGGGCGAAATACCCATCGCCCACATTGACAAGTGGACCATGGCCGAATCCGCCGCCATAGGGCTACGGGAGACGATATAGCATGAACCCATTGTGGTCTTTGTCTTGGTTTTTTTAATGGGCGCCCAGCGGCCATCCTTTCTGACCACTGTAGTAAAAAACCAAGACGGAGAAACTATCTGGAGGCAGGGGGGTTGAGACCCCCCACCCCCATGCCCTCTGACTGCATAGCTACTGCACTGTTGACATGGCATCACCCTTTGCTAGCATGTGTAAGATTGTATTGATATGTATTGATGGCAGCCGCCATGGTTGGTCGACTTCCTTGGCGCCCGTGGTTTTTTTTGTGAGCAGCAGTATTTTAGGGTGTTGAAAGTTGAACTTCGCCCGAGGGGGGAGATTTCAGACTAGGTAGTGTTTGATATGGCGGGAAGTGGAGATGAAGATATCGTAGAGTTCTTTTTAAGTAACGAAGGTGAACCTGTCCGTGGGTGAACGAAGGGAGTATTTCAAGAAGCGCCGGCACGTCCGGAAAACGAGAAAGCTTTCTTACTAATGGCCGCGCCATACTTTGTCCTAAAGTATACCTAAAAACGAAAAAGACAAACCGCGGCCTACAGATATTTTGAGTCGACAACCCTTTGAGCCCAAACAAAGTTTGCTGCCGACATAACAAACACCTGAAATAGATTAATTGACCATGGTGGCAACCCCCTCTCCTAACCACAAAGGACACCCTGCACGGAAGTAAAAAATAACATGCCATCCAACTCATTAGTCGGCTCCTCACCCCTCTCACCAAACCCCAACATATGCAACATTCCATCGTCCTCCTCCTCGAATGAATCGCCATCGCTCATGATGTCCAAAACGATCTCATTCAAATCCACGGCAACCGTCATGATGCCACCACCGCCGCCGATGCGATCACCGCATCCAAATAACTTCTCCCCATTCTCGCCCAAGGGACGCAGTCCATTAAAGGCATTTCAGTATCAAGGACAACATCGCACACCGCCGCGGGCCAAGTCGGCGGCGCATCAGCAGAGCAGGACGCCGCAGAGCCAATCGTCGTTGCCACGATGGCATTATCACGCGGCGTTGCCATCACCGGCGGTGGAATCTAATGGTGTCACTAATGTTGAGACAGATGTTGATGATGGTGACGATGACAATGATAGTTCCATCGTCTCTGCATCTTCTGGTCCAATCTTTGGTCGACAAGTACTACTTGCCAAAGCACTCTCATCGCGTGCTACCAACTTGCGTCGGCCCGGGACGGCAAGAACAAATAGGAGGTCTGCGAGAACACGTGCTTCCTCGCCAACCCGCAGCGCCAGCAGCAGCAGTGGCGGCAGCAGTCATCAAAGCGACGACGACGATAAGGAGAACGCCAACATACAATACTCGCCAGCACTCGACAATATCAAATCAAAGCTAGCACTGAATCGATTACGGAGGGAACATCATGGCAGTCAGAGCGATAGTTTGCGCAGTATCTTGAGCTCGGTCAGCCGAGATGGGGACGATGCATTGGCGACGAGAGATGCCATCAGCAACGCCAGGAGAGTAGGTTGGGACGGCGAGCGAAGGGAGCAGAAGAAGAAACGCATCAAGATTGACTTGGCACCGCGGATAGTAGTAGTAGCCAATGCCAGTGCCAATCGAATGCTCGAGCAGAATACTACCGTTGTGCATTCGAATAACATTTGCGGGAATCATCGGACCGCAGTAACAACAACGACTGCTGTTGCAACTTCCAAAGGCGGTTCGGCAACCATCCAAAAAAGAAGATCAACAGCCACAAACAACAAAACTACATCATCTGCCTTACCAAAAACAACACAAAAGTTTCTGTACAATGCATTGGAGAATATGCAGCAAGGCAAAAGCAGTTTTGACTACAATAACAACAACAACTGCAGTGGACGTAGCAGCGATGCAGGCAGCACTAGTCGATGCAGCAACAGCAGCAATGCATCATCGCTGGACGATCCATTCTTCGAACGACTCAATGCAAAGTTGGATTCGTTCAAGACTCGTAGAAAATGTACTGCCAGAAACAAGGCTACTACTACTACTGCTGGGAGGAGGAGTGATACAGGAATCGGAAGCAGTTATACAGGTTACAGTAACACGGGGAGCAATGCCAGCAGTTGTTGGCTGAGCGGCAGCATGGCCAAACAACAGTCGGACATTGCCTCCTCCACCTTTTCGGTGTCGCCCATATCCAATAAGGAGCATGCGTCGTCTTCTACGGTGATTGGATCGTACATTGGTTCGCTACGATTGGATGGCAGGGGCAGGGTACATCAAAAAGATGGACAACAGCAGCAGCCGAGTAGTGACAATGATATTTCACCGGCTCCAACGATTGACACTCAACCAACGGTAGGATCCTACATTGGTTCAGTCCGGCTGGATAGCAAGGGGAACGAACAGCCAAAAGAAGACACGTTCCACGAGGTGACGCAGCAGCAGCAGCAGCCACTACTCAAGAGTAGTTTCACTGCAGTGCACAAGAATGTCAAAGGGTCGGGACTACCAGCAGTAGCAACTACCGATTCCAAGGTGAATGTACCGCCGCAGATGTTCAACAGCACTGTCACCATGATGTTATCCATGGTACCCCAAAAAGACAACAATGATGATGCAAACAGCAAGGGGAAGGAACATCGTGACAAGGACAACAAGAATGTGTCGAGGTCGTCATTTCCACCTCGGTCGATTGACGAGCAACTGTGCACCATCGACCGAGTGTCCAGTGAACTAACGACGAGCAACAATGATGATCATGGCTGCTTCGATACTAACAAACCATCACGGCAACATTCATCGGATTCTCCTTGTATAGAAAATGATGGAGACACATCTATATTGTCACCATTGCCGCAGTCACTTCATGGGACTCATCAATTGCTCCTCCATTCCGGTAGTTCTCCCATACTGCCGTGTTCGCAACATCGTTCGCCCGTGCCCAGCATGGCCGGTAATAGTTATGCACCAAGCTATGCGACGAGTAGTATGGCAACCAGCACAACTGATACAAGCGAAACTACTAATTTGTTTGATATGTTGAGGAATACGTTTAACCATGGCAGTGACGGTGAAGATAGCAGTGACGAGGATGGTAGTAGAGAAGAGGGCACCGAAGGAGGAGGAGGAGGAGCTGTAATAATGACATCACCGCATCAGCAACCATCACATTCGAATATGACTCCAATCTCCAAGTCTCGGCCGCCACTGTCTCCGATACCGCCCACTGGTTTGATGCAGAGTGGCAAGCAGACGAGACGAGCAGGCACTTCTTGTTCGAACCCTCGAGGGAAGAATAAGAGCTTTCGCCACCGAAGGACGTCGCCCAAAATGTCACCAAAGATGTCACCCAAGATCCTTCGGGGTACGCCGGGCGGAACGCCTTGTAGCAATGCCAGCAGCAGCACAATAGTAAGCATCCTCGACAATAGTATCAACGACGAGAATGCACCTCCGGCCACGCCGCGATCGGAATACAATCCTTTGGAATATAGCTTCCTCGCTCATGCATTGGTGGCCACGAATATATTGGCCACGCCTACTACTGCTACTACTACTCCCATCAAGAAGAAGAAGAAGAAGTCTGCAACTACTACCCCAAATCATACACAAAGGTCGTTATTAGCTGATGGTGGTGTTTCTTCCGATGATGTACCGAGAGATGCTGCACCCAGCTGCTCCAAGGGTGGCGCTCCTCTGCCAGTGAGCGCCAAGCGGTCGCATCAAGATCTGAACTATGCATCGATCGGTGCCACATCATCTTCCGTGTTCCGTACCACGACGCCAAAGCCGAGACGTGTCGATCCAATGGCAATACTTGCCTTGGATGCCGAAATGGCAACGACCACTCCTGCGTGCTCCAGTAATTATGGCCAGTCATTGCCCAGGAAGAAGCAGCGTACGCCCATCCCAGCGGATGAGAACAGTGCCATCAAACGAGTAGTTGTACTGAAGGAGGATGATACTAGTATGCCCTCTTCCTCGGGTCCAACAACTGTTGCATCATCGTCGACGTTGTCGCATAATATACTTTCCATCGCGTTATCATTGGACGATGCGTCGTTGTCGTGTGGTTCTTCTCAGGGTAGTGAA
The DNA here is from genome assembly GCA_036939495.1 of Thalassiosira hispida. Classification (NCBI taxonomy): domain Eukaryota; phylum Bacillariophyta; class Thalassiosirophyceae; order Thalassiosirales; family Thalassiosiraceae; genus Thalassiosira; species Thalassiosira hispida. Next base: position 3,518 of record JALLAU010000323.1, on the reverse strand, counting down.
GCATCAGGCAAATCGAGCTTAATGTCGTCCCAAGAGGAACAGCTTTCCGTGTTGGCGGATAGGGTCAAGCGGCTCGAAGAAGGTCAAAAAATACTTCCAATCAGTAATAATTGCAGCAGTAGTATTTTGGATGCCTATTTGAACGGTGATGGAGTGTTGGCAGCCACATCATCATCTCTGACCAATGCATCCAGTGAGGATATTGAATCCAAGAGAACCATGCTAAATGCCGCTCCACAACAGGACCATCAGGAGACGGCCAATCTACGAGAACGCGTCAAGTGGTTAGAAAAGGTACTAGGATTTCGAAGGGGTGCAAACCAAGTATTTCAAGACGAGATTAACGTCCTCAAGGAGAAGCTGAGTATCCTCGAACGACGACTCGAGGAAGAGATGGCGCTCAAGGAGGAGGAAGCTCAAAAGGCAGCTGCGTTAACAGCTGAAATTGAAGCCGCACAAGATGGACGCATACGCGTCGAGGATTCTTTGCGAAAGAAGGTCCAAGACCTCGAGACGGAATTGGAATCTGAGAAAATGGAGCAGGCCAAGACAAAGCAGGAGCAATCATCATTGGAGGAGAGGTTGCAAAAGCAAATCTCGGATCTTGCTTTGCAATTGGAAGCCGAGAAGAAGAATGTAGCAGAGAATAATGCTGTTGCAGAAGCAAGACACGCCATCGACGTCAAGGCCAAAGATGAGGAAATCAAAAAGCTTCGACAGACAAACAAAGGCTTTCTTCACAAGCAAAACGTGACCGAAAAGGAATTGGTATCCTGCGCCAAGGACAATGATACCCTCCGTGGACGTTTACTCTCCATGGCCAACGAGGCATCCACCAAGGAACAAACACTCTCCACGGCACTGTCGCAACTCAAATCACTCACCGAGAACTATTACCAGGTGAAACAAAGTCTCAAGTACGCACAGAACGCAAGGCAGGATGAGGTGGCGTCGTTGCAATGGAGTCTAGATAAAATGTCACGTCAAATGTTAGTGCTGAGCAAGAGTGTGAATGAATTACAAAACGAGAATGACGATTTGAGAAATGAATTGAAGAGGCAACGAGTGGAGAAGCAGCGTACTATGACGTTTCGTCGGGATGCCAGGGGTTGTTGATACGTGTTATGTTTCTATTTATTTGTGTGACCATCTATCTATAAGGGGCCCTTTCGTAAGCCTTGGTAGTTGAGGCACATATAATCTTTACATTAGAGAGAACTTCATGTCTTCTGTCAAACTTAATTAATGGATCCTTAGATTGATGATGAGGAATAGATTGGCTAGTGATATTCCACATAGAGAGTTGAAAGACTCAAGAAAGAATCCCGTGGTCGATGTATCTATGTATTAATATTAATCTCCTCCATGGCAATATGCACACTAGGACAAGAAGCACGCAGAACAAATACACATCTATAAACGTCACAGTGGGTTATCCAACTAAACTGTAGGGGGTGTGATTGATGGTGACAGTTGCATGCCGGCCGTGGGCCCCTGAATTTTTGAACAGGTTATGAGCCCTTTCGTTCTAAAACCCCCTACAATCTTGTTCATAGGTTTGCTCTGCAATATTCATTTGATACCCTTCCCCCCT
>JALLAU010000322.1:0-16855 GCA_036939495.1 Thalassiosira hispida | reverse complement strand
AACTGTCACTATCAATCACACCCCCTACAGTTGGATAACCCACTGTGACGTTTATTATTTGAAGAGGTTGAATGTGGGTGTCAATCTGTGTCAATAAAGATATGACAATGACATGCTTAGGAATTAGTATGCTTTGTCTTTTTTTCAGGGAGTCTGAGCTGTGGCAGAGGTAGGTAGGTGGGTGGGAGATTTTATGTTTATGTTCGTACCTATCGTAGGTACCTACCTACTGTGTGGGCATGTGTGAACAGAGATCAAGGGGTGTAAAGCAACACCCTACTGGATTGGGTTCAACAGTTCTTCTAATTTAATATAGTACTTTATATACTCAACACGGCTTCTTATTGGGATCAAATCCCCAATCCTGGTATTGAATGGATGGTTAAAAAGATGTGATACATACAGCCGGAGGAGCTGGTATCGTAATTCGCTGTTCTTTGCTCTACTTCGTCATTCTTTGATATCAATGGCAGTGTGAAGAGACAAATACTGGAGCATATTGGCACTCGCAATTCCATTGCCATTTGCAACAACCTATGCAGATTGGGCATCACTTTTTATCTCCATCACTTTAGCACTGAAAGATTTGCATACACATGCATGGCTACACGGGACAAATACGTTAGTACGAGGGGCCTCGAAGCAGATTGTACATATTGCAGAGTCGATTTTCTTTCTTTTTCCCAGCGTTCTAGGCTCTTGTTCCCCAAATATGCTAAAGATACTCCAATTATTGTTTGCTTTCATTTTCATTCATCATGCGCTGCACGAAAAAAACAGTGTCTCACCACTGATACTCACCCTCTTGCATGAATGCCACATACTTGACATATCCACTATCAATGATCCTACTATAAATCTCCCTTGCCGTCTCCCTCTCTCCATGTTCAATGAGGTGGCGAATACCATTCTGGATCGGAAGACGAAAATCAACTGTATCCTTTGGAACTACAAAGTAATCAACGATAAAATCCAAATAAACGATGGTGTCTGCATTGAGATCTGTAATAGTGTCCTTCATAACTGCAGTACATTCTTCATATGAACGTCCAGCGGACATAGCCTTACGGTAGAACTCCTTTGCACTATTGACATCATCAAAATGATCTGTAATGGTTTGTTTAATAAAAGGAGCATATTCTCCAATGGATGCAACCCTACTGTAGAACTCCTTTGCTTGCTTCTTCTCCCCCACCTCAATGAGATGGCGTATGCCACTCTGGACAGGGCAAAGGAAGTTATCACCATTTTGAAACTTGGGCCCCCCACGCTGAGCGCTGGGCACAACAAAGAATTTGATAATGAAATCCAGAAGGTCAATGGTCTGCTTCACCATGAAATAGGTAAGGTCGTCAAAACTCTCAGTTGGCATCCCATTCAGCTCCTTGAAATGATCCACAATCTCGAATGCATATTGGACCATCTCCGAACACGGACCGAACTTCGTTGGCTCTGCTGGTGGTGGAGAGTCGCCGCCACCCGAAGACGCGGCCATGATCCAAATATCGGCAGAATCTTTAATATTCTTCTCGGTACGCTCGACATTGAGATATCCCACCATTACCTGCAGAATGAATTTGAATTCATGGCAGGAAAGCAGCCGCCGTTCATTTCCAATTTCCAGATATTCGTCCAACTTTTCGCGAGCATGGGCGTAGAATTTGTGCTCGAGAAGCTCGCTTGCCTCGCAGTAGAGGCGCTCGGGATGACTGCCGTAGTACTTGGGAACGCACGTCCCGTTTTTCCTGATGTGAAATCCTTTGACTACCATTGTTAGTTAGTTCGAGAGACATAGAGTTATGGTGCGTATCTAGTTGTGCTCATAAAAGGGTGAAGGCTTTGGTTTTGCGAGCGCCGCGGCAAGCAACAAAAATAATGAGAAAGAGTAGAATTTGGACAAATCTTTGCTGATCTAGAGCGGGCAAAGAAAGGGCGGAATGGATCATGTGACATGATTCTGACTCAAGCTAGGAAGTCACTAGGTACAAATGACAATTTGATAGAGCTTGCCCGCGAGAGGACACCCCCTTCCCCCCCTCTGAACATAACCTAAGACCAACACCAAAAAACGAATCGAAAAATGGCCGTTTGAGATCCATTTGAATTCATTGCCGAGGCGGATCGAGCGGATAAATCTCAATCAAGCCGTGCGCCTTCATCTGTATTATCGATTACTGCTCTCATAGATACTCAACAACAACATGGAAGAATTAATCCCCATAGCCTCCAAACTCCAAGACGTCCTCGGCGCCCTCGGCCAAAATACCAACCTCGACCTACCCCAAATAGTCGTCATTGGCGGCCAATCCAGCGGCAAATCGAGCGTATTGGAAAGCGTCGTCGGTCGGAGCTTCTTGCCCCGTGGCACCGGCATTGTCACGCGTCGACCGTTGGTATTGCAGCTATTCAATACCTCCAGTCCGGACGATAAAGGTGATGGAGATGAGGATGATGACGACGAGAAGAAGGCAGACCAGAACTCACAACGGCGCGGCCAGAAACAACGCTCGTCCTCAATCTCATCGGCAGCACAGGAGGAGGGACAGGAATGGGGTGAATTCTTACATCAACCCGGCAAGCGCTACTACGATTTTGGGCAAATACGCGATGAAATATCCCGCGATACGAATCGACTCGCCGGCCTGGGTTCCAAAGGCGTTAGTCCCACACCCATCCATTTGAAGATATACAGCCCAAACGTATTAAGTTTGACAATGGTGGATTTGCCAGGTTTGACAAAGGTGGCTGTCAAAGATCAGCCTGTAGATATCGAGGAACAGATTTACAGTATTAATTGTCAGTATGGGAGTAATCCCAATGCGATTTTGTTGGCTGTTACGGGTGCCAATACGGATTTGGCGAGTAGTGATGCATTGAAATTGGCACGGGAATTGGATCCCCGTGGCGAACGTACCATTGGTGTTCTTACAAAGTTGGACTTAATGGATCCGGGTACGGATGCATCGGATGTATTGCACAATAAGGTTATACCATTGCGGAGAGGATATATTGCGGTGGTCAATCGTGGCCAACGTGATATTGATGCCGATTTGAGTATCCGTATCGGGTTGCGGAATGAGGAACGTTTCTTTCGTACCCATCCCACATATTCGCGTGATAGGTCGATTGTGGGAAAGTGCGGCACGATGAACCTGGCAAAGAATTTGAATGGTATCTTGATACATCACATTAGGGAATGTTTGCCAGAGTTGAAGATTCGTATTGCCAACATGATGGGGGATGTTCAATCCGAGTTGGACGCATTGGGTATGCCCGAGGGAAGTGGGGGAGAGGATCCGGGTGCGCTGGGCGGAAAATTGTTGGGATTGTTATCGAAATTTTCTGCCAACTTTGCCGCCATGATTGATGGACGGGCGAGTAATACGAATCAGCATCATGATGGCATGCCTTCGTTGAATTCTGGGGGCGGTGGGATCATGGGTAGTGGTGGAGGAGGGTATGGCGGTGCCATGGGCGGCATGAACACGGGAATGGGCAACATGAACATTGGTGGGGGATACAACACTTCTGCCAATACTACAACAATTGGAACGAATGCCGATGAACTCTACGGAGGTGCACGTATCTCTTACATCTTCCATCAGGTCTTTGGCAGATCGCTCAATTCTGTGGGCGCATTCGATGGGTTATCAGAGGAGGAAATTCGTACCACAATCGGTAATGCCAATGGTACCCGTCCTGCACTATTTGTTCCAGAAATCAGCTTTGATATCCTCGTCCGACGACAAATTCGTAGGCTAGAACAGCCGGGCGTACAGTGCGTAGACTTGGTCTATGATGAATTGCAACGTATCGGGGCTCAGTCAGAACCTTCTGAACTAACACGATATCCTAACCTACGTGACCGGATGATGGATGTAGTATCAGCATTGCTAAAGCGAAGTGTGAGCCCAACTCAAATGTGGGTGAGCAACTTGGTACGGATCGAATTATCCTACATTAATACAAATCATCCAGATTTCATTGGAGGGAGCCGAGCGGTGGCACGATTGATGGAGAAGATGGCAACTGAGAAGGAGACTGCCGCGAGACAAGCGGCAGCTGCACCTCCACCATCAAATAACATGACTCCCGTTAAAGAGGGTCCCAAAACTCCTGATGTAGGAGCAACGCCATTATCTTCGTCCTCGCTGGAAAAGTACATGGCAGCTGATGATGGTCAAACTTCGTCTCAACATGGTGCACCTCCACAACACGTGGTCGTTGATAGAAGCGGCGGAGCTGCCAACAATAACGGCGATGGTGGCGGGATCATGAACTTTATTTTCCGAGGAAACAACGCCTCGAATGGCTCCGTTGGAGGAATGAAGCGATCTGATTCGTGGAATAATAGAGGTGTCTCCAACAATATGCGATCGACCAACTCCGTCTACAGCCATTCGGGAAGTGTAGGCAGAGGTGGGGGTCCTCCCACCATCGTCCAACTGCCACAGGTTCCCGATACGATGCGCCAAACTGACGCCCCACCCTCGGACCGTGAACGCGTCGAGACCGAAATCATCAAATCGCTAATCGACTCCTACTTCTCCATAGTACGCAAAAACTACATTGACATGGTACCCAAGACCATCATGTACTTCCTAGTCAATCATGTGAAGGATGAATTGCAGAATGAGCTCGTGAGCGAATTATACCGCGAGGCCGAGGTGGGGTTCTTGATGAAGGAGGCAGAGGATATTGCATTGAGGAGGAGGACTTGTGTGGAGATGAGGGATTTGCTAGAGAAGGCATTGGAGATTGTGAATGAGGTTCGGGATTTCAATACCTTTACAAAGTAAGCTTATGTAAGGCGAAAGGAACATGTGCGCTTCTCTAGAGATAGGCAAAGGTTTGATGAAGGTAAAATATTGTTATGATAATTGTAATACTGGTTTCAGCTACCAAATGAAATTTTGTGACAGAACTTCTCACACCAAAGTAACTATGGAAATGTCATATTCCCCAATGACATCTCCGCTATTGATGCTTAGTCTCCCGCATGGCATCTTATACACTCAAATCCCTTCAAAAATTACCAACTCAGTCTCCCAAGTTTTCCACTTCCTTTGAATGCTAGTTTGGTTGGATCATATTTTTTGGGACTATTCTTTTTGTGACTGCCATGGATTGCCGTCAGCTGTTCAACACTGAAGATTACACGAAATGCATCTTCCTTGAACCTTTTTGCCGTAATTCAAAATCATCCGCCTCATGTGCGTTGCCCTAAACTGATTGTACCATGCTGGACTCAAGCTTTCTCACTCAAGTTACTGATATCATGAATATGAAAATCAGTCTCCAGAAGGACAGCCGCACGTAATTCATTCCAGCCCAATGGAGAAAGATATGTATTGATGAGTGCATTTATACCTTCTAGTCGATCCCACAGATTTTTCATTTTTTTAACGACAAGGGTGAAGTCAAGTGTTTTTGCGACTGGTTCGTAATAGAAGATGGAGAACAGCTAGACGAGTCTGGGAAGGTGATCGTTGACGATAATGACCTCATTCCCATGAAAGTGAAAGCGAAGAAGCAGGAGAGGAAAAGGAAGTGTGGATACAAGGTGCTCAAGTCTAGGTCTGAAGAAGTAGAGATTCCCTCCAAGACGCAGGAAGTAATTGACTTACTATCCGATTCTGATCCTGAGTCTGAGAATGTATCTCCAAACAGTCCCAAGAAGAAGAAGAAGAGGAAGATAGACGAGGGGATGACAACCCTCCGTCGGTCGTATACATCCACATGCTTTGGAATTACAAGGTATCAAAGAAGTGCCAAGGACATGGAATTGGGGCATTGAGCCTGATGAATACGATTACTAGCTCATTGAATACGATTACATAATACTATAATGAAACAACATGAAAATGGCTTGGCTAACAACGACAAATATTGAACCATGAGCATGAGCGATTCTCGCATGCTGTTTCAAAAGGATGAAACTTCTCTATCATGTCGTATCCCAGCATCTCCTACCCTACTTAATTAACCGCTCCTCTTCGTTGTATCTATTTGCCGTCATACCATATAGGCCTGTGACCTGACTTGTTTACCATCAATGTCATAACTGGGGTGCGCAACGCGGATATGGGTATATTCGACAGTGTCATCTGCTCCATCTCCTTCCGCTGTCTTGTTGTCTGCAGAAGCATCTGTCGAATTTGCAACCCCCAATTCAACATCATTTCTGTCATTTTCCTCCCCCCCGCCCCCATTAGAATTTCTATCTGCATCTGATAATATGTCTCCTGGATTCTCTTCATCCAAGTTGTTCCGAGATTCAGCATCTGGCAGCTGTTTCATCATATTCTCTCTTTTCAATGTCTAGATTTTGAGAAAGTTGTAATAGGAAACGAAATAAAGAAAAGGAAGGTGGGCATGTTGTAAACCAATAAGGAATATTCAGTCTAAATGTCATTGACTCACCAAGGTAAATCTAGTCAATTTACGAAGAATGGCTATGGACCGAAGATTGTCCAGCTCTTGCCTTCGCCTTGACGACAGATGTTCATAAGTCTCTTCATCGAAATCTCTGTGTACAATATGAGTTTTTATGGATGCAGAAGTAAACATGTGGATTCAGTTTCATGTTATGGAGACGAATGCCCCATAAAGGCAAGAATAATGGGCCATGCATAATGTTCCCATAATATGATTCAATGCAACAATAATATATGGACCACTTACATAGGCTCATCGTCGCATTCACAGCAAAAGATAAACCGCTTGCTCGATCCGCATATCAAAAAGCATAGCACGAAGCCGCCCCACACGATGAACTGTAAAAACAGGGTGTGTAGATAGGCGGTAAGAAAATGTTTATGGTTTGGAACTTATAACAGCGGGTAAATAAATCTAAAAGGTATCTTTTCTCATGGGGTAGACTGGAGACTGGAGACATCACTTACAACCGTCAGCGGGGGTTTGAACCATTCTTCCACAGACATGATGATGGCAGATGGTAGTGATGTGAGGGCTGGTGATATGAAGTAAATTTATTTGGTGCGATTCGTTTTACAGGTGAAGAACGCGAAGCGAAGCCGCCATCTCGATGATGAACCTCTCAAGAATGGGTTGCATCAAAATCAAGCAGATGAGATGCTTATTTTATGGTCATTGCTGAGATTGCGTGTGTCTGGTCGACAAAACTTGGAAAACAATGTAGTAATGGCGGGAGGACGGATATCGTACGGCAGCGCAGAAGGCAGAGCCCCGCCAAAAGTGGCGAATCGCAAAGAAAGAGGCTTCTCATCTTCAACTTGGCGTGAAGTTTTGCAAGATCGGCATGGGCATTTAGATTCTTGGCGATAATCCTAATACTGCGGAACTCGTGAGATATCGCCTAAGAGGCCATATTATTTGAGATTGTATCTCTCGTCGAGTTCTCATTCATCAAAAATCTTTGTTCTTTTGATCAAGTTGCATTCTATTTCTATGCGGATGTTCGTAGTTCTTGGCTTTGCTCAGCTTGCTAAACACGTTTTGATTGGTGTTGCTCTTCTATTTCTATTTGGATCCTTTCATTTTTCATAAAACCCGCCCGTCAACATTGTCAACACATTATTGTAGGAAACGAAGTGAACGGCATTAACACCACCATGGCGGAAGAGGAGCAGGAGATGCACGTCATTGCATCCGTTCCGGCCCCAGTAGCCGCAGAGGGGCCAGGTCTAGAAGATGTCAGCGTCACCGAAAGTCAAATCGCCGCAAGCAAGGACAAGGCCATCGGTCAGTAGTGTTCTCATAGGTTCTCATATTCGATATTTTCATAAGACTCCTCTACAGTTTCCTCACATTTGCTTCTTCTGCATCCTCTTGCCAATAATAATATGCACATCAGCCAACCTACTAGAAATAGTCTCCGCAAACAACATCGAAATCAACGAACACCTCCGCCGTGCCATCCTCGGCGAAGAACTCTACAACGAGGCAGAATGCAAAACCATCCGTCGCCAAACATTTAGCAAGCGTGAATCTATCTTGGGTGCCCTAGTCCGCAGTCACGAAAGTGACGTCCGCGACTCCGTCAAGGACACTCAAATTGCGAGTGAGATCCGTGATAAGTTGGAAAGGGGGGGTATCAACACCGCTGCCAAGTTTGAAGTACGTATCCGAGATGGGTCGTATACCGTGGAGGCGGCTGTGGTGCAGGAGGGTAATAAAGGACCAGGACAGCAGCATATTGAAACGGTGTCCAATTCAGGTGTATTTATCAAGATTGGACGGGCTATGCGGCGTTTGGTTACGACAGGATCTGCGAGACAAAAGACTGAGAGTAAGACTATCATGGATAGGATTAATTTGGTGCTTGAGGAGGGGAAGATGTATTTGATTCTTGGACCTCCAGGGTGTGGCAAGAGCACATGTAAGTGTAGTGTCTTTATTTTTTTCTTCAGTTCTCTCTTTTGGTGACATCTTATATCTTTCACGTCATGAAAAAATCTCATCACTTTGCTGTTTCTTCAGTGCTCAAAATGATTGCTAATCTTCTTCCCAAGGATAAGAAACGTTCTGTAGGTGGAAGTGTTGAAGTGAATGGGGTTGATTCGAATGATAAGGATATCATTTGGTCGAATGTTGTATCTTATGTGGATCAGATTGATAGGTTGCATGGATATCTGACGGTGAAGGAGACGTTGAAGTTTGCCTTTGACTGCTGTTATGGGTAAGTGTGTATTTATGTAACCATCTCTACTGGTGGGTTGTCCAGTGATTGTGATTTTGCCAAGCTTAATTTATGTTTTGTTACTTTTTTATTTTTGTGCAGAGGTACGCACAGAGGACCATTACACGGCCCTGGTGAGGATGTGGACAAACTCATTCAGGAATTGGATGAAGAAGGATGGTTGGTTGAAATAATCCTGAGAGCGGTAGGTCTCAAGCGAGTCAAGGATACGTTTGTCGGGAATGACAAAGTTAGGGGCGTGTCGGGAGGAGAGAAGAAGCGTGTCACTGTGGCAGAAATGATGGCAATTAGATCCTTCGTGGAATGCTTTGATGAGATTAGTACCGGACTTGATGCTGCTACCACATTTGATATCTGCACGGTGCTTGGTGAAGTGACGCGCATGCGTAGGTCGATCCGCCTTGTTTCGCTGCTACAGCCACCCCCAGAGACGGTTGCTCTTTTTGATGAGATCATTTTGCTTGATAAGGGGCGTGTCTTGTACGCGGGTCCGGTCGATCACGTGACACACCACTTCAAAAGTCTTGGCTATGAACAGCCTCCTCGTATGGATCCAGCTGATTGGCTACAGGTGAGCAGTCTCATACGATGTGCTCAGACACCCATTTCAGTACACATTTAGCGATATTCAACACCTCAACATTTGAACTATATTCTTTCCCTTTGGCAGTCTCTTCCAACGAAGGACGGGGCCCAATTTCTTTCTGGCCCCGAAGAGGGCGCACATCTCACAAACGAACAATTTGTGCAGAAGTACGTCGAGTCCGAACGCGGACAGGAGATGATCCAAAAGTTGAAAGCACCGGTGGACGAGGATATTAAGGAATTCTTGTCCCATGACATGTTCAAGAAGAGGTTTGCCAACTCTACTTTTCGGTCGATCAAGCTTGTATTTGCACGTGAAGCCTTGCTTTGGTGGCGAGATAAATACGGCCGGATGGCTCGGCTTATTCAGGACTTCATCATGGGTATTATCGTAGGTACTGTGTTTTGGCAGATCGACGATCCTCAGACAGTAATGGGTGTGGTGTTTCAGTGTGTTTTCTTCATCAGCATGGGTGCAATGCTCAAGGTTGCTCCGCAAATTGACGCAAGGGGGGTTTTCTACAAAGAACAGGACGCCAACTTTTACCCTACGTGGACGTATGTGTTCGCACGGTCTCTGGCTGGACTTCCAACTTCTATCCAAGATTCTCTTGTCTACGGGTCCTTCATCTACTGGTTTGCTGGATTTGCTCCATCTGCTAGCAACTACTTTGTCTTTTTGCTGCTGGTTCTACTCTGTGCTTTCACTTGTGGTCTGATGTTTAGCATTTTCTCCGCCACCATCAAGGATAGGCCCAGCGCGCAAGCAGCCATGTCGGTTACATTGGTTATCATGATTCTCTTTTCTGGCTTCACCGTCCAGCCTGATGTTATACCACCATATTATATTTGGATTTACTGGGGTAATCTCTTTGCATGGGTAATTCGTGCCATCGTTATCAATGAGTACCAAAGGTAAGGGCATTTTTTAGCATAGCGAGTATGCTTTTGTTTTCTTAGCATCAGACACATCACACCTCATATTACTCTTTCCTTCCATCTTTAGTGGCTATTATGAAGAAGTTGTAGACGACGAAGGCACAACTTTAGGAGAGCTCACCTTAGAGAGGTTTGGTTTTGTCTTCAAAGGAGAACCGTTAGTCTAATTGTTCTTGTTCAGGGTAATTTCATAATCATGTATTCTCACTTTTTGGTGCTTTTTGTCTTCCTTTTCTTATCTTGCAGATTTGAATATGTGTGGGTTTGGTACACAGTGCTATTCTGTGTCGGCCTTTGTCTAGTGTCCATCATGGGCTCTGTTTGGGCCCTTAAGCATGTTCGCTTTGCAACTGGTGGATCTCTGGGGGGCATCGAGGATGATGGCCACGAAGCTTCTTCTGGGAAAAGTAGTACAGCTGATGACTCAGACACTGTTGCTTTGGAAACCAAGGGCGCCACACTTACATTTCAAGACGTCAGTTATATTGTCAAGGCCTCAACGTCCAAGGATAAATTGCATTTACTGAAAGGCATCAGCGGTTACTTTGCTGCCGGCAAGATGACAGCATTGATGGGAAGCAGCGGCGCAGGTGAGAGTCAAATGGATACATAGGGTATCTGTGTTGTTTTGCCAATAGTCAAATGGCATAAACTCATCACAAATTATTATTTTTACGTGCAGGAAAAACGACCTTGATGGATGTCCTTTCCCTTCGAAAAGCAAGTGGTGAAGTTTCAGGAGAAATATTTATCAATGGTCATCCCCAGGAACCCAATTCATTCCGAAGAATGACTGTAAGCGAACATTATTTATTCTTACTTGATTTCTCGTTTCTACGAGACTGACCCTCCTGATGTTTATCTCAGGGTTATGTGGAACAATTCGATGTGCAATCCCCTCAGCTTACAGTTCGTGAAACCGTGGAGTTCAGCGCAAAGATGCGTCTTGACGAATCGATCCCCATGGGTGAGTTGTCTAATACTGACTATATTAAACCGTCCACCAACTCACCTGCTCAATATTAGTTTGGTCTAAATTTCTGTGCTTCAAATCTTCACTCCTCTAGAAACAAAGCTCAAGTTCGTTGATCACGTCCTTGAGATGCTTGAGCTTGACACCATCTCCGGTTTCATTGTAGGCGATGATACAGGAGGTCTCTCCTTCGAACAGAAGAAGCGTCTCTCCATTGCAGTGGAGCTAGCCAGCAATCCTTCCTGTGTCTTCTTAGACGGTGAGTTTGATAAAGTTTCTGAAACCAAAATATTATATTACAGATGAGCTCACATACATGTTGTAACAACCATCTTATCTCAAAGAGCCAACGTCTGGACTTGATGCTCGAGCTGCTAGCATTGTCATGAGAAGCTTAAGAAGGATCGCCGACTCAGGCATCGCAGTCGTTGCAACGATTCACCAACCATCAGTTGCCATTTTCAACTCCTTTGATAGTTTACTCTTGTTGAAACGTGGAGGCGAAACTGTCTTTTTTGGTGAGCTCGGTGGCGAGAGCTGCAACTTGATTGAATACCTTGAAAGTTATCCCGCAACCACACCTATTAAGGGAGGTGAAAACCCAGCAACCTGGATGCTCACTGCCATCGGTGCAGGATCTGCTGGCTCTGATGCTGATAACTTTGACTATGCCAATGCGTATGCTCATTCTCCCCTGGCAACCGACTGCACCAAAAAGATCGATTCGCTGAATGACAGCCCGGCAGACGACACCAAAATCATATTCCCAACCAAGTATGCCACCAAGACTCGCACTCAATCTAGGGAGGTATTCAAGCGCCTCAGGTACGATCTAGCACATGTATGCTGATAACATTCCTAATTGCATGGCCTTACATATCGCTTTCTATTTCACTGGTCTATCACAGCAAAATCTACTGGAGGTCTCCTGGATACAATCGTGTGCGACTCCTTGTGTCGGGTATTGTTGCATTGCTCTTTGGCTCGGTGTTTGCTTCCCAGAGAGTCCCTCAGGATGAAGGTGATATGAATTCCCGAGTCACATCAATCTACATCACTGCTCTTTTCCTTGGTGTAAACGCAATGAACACAGTGCTCCCCGGTAAGTCTACTTCTGCAATCAGTTTTTTTGGTGTTGATACATCTCCGCTATCAAGTAAAACCAACATGTTAGTGCCTCCAGTCTTTGAAATGGAAAGGAACATGTTCTATCGTCACCAGGCATCTCTGATGTATGATCACCGCGCAATCACTCTAGCCTTCACTCTCGTGGAAGCTCCGTTCATTCTACTCTCATCCATGGTGTTCTGCCTCCTTTGGTACTTTACCGTTGGATTCGCTGTTGATGCCGCTAAGTTCTTCTTGTATTGGGTGTTCATGACCTTCTCCTTGGCGGTGTTCACCTTCTTCGGTCAAGGATTTATGTCGGTCTTCCGTGACTCCCAGACGGCGCAGGGGTTTGGCTCGTTGTTCATCGGCATGAGTTCCATATTTGGCGGCATCCTTATCCGTCCCCAAGATATCGTGAGTCTTCTTCTATGAACTATCTTTTCTTTTTGTATTCAGAGTCTTGTGTGGTGCTCCAAGCTCATCATTGCCCCTCATTTCAATACCTAGAACACATTCTGGACATGGGCCTACTGGACGTTCCCTCTTCACTATGTCCTTGAAGGACTCTTCACGTCTCAATTTCAAGACGACACCACTCCAATCACTGCCTCTCGTGGAAGTTCTTTCTACGAATATACTGTTAACAAAAACTGCCCCGGCGTTGAACCCGACGCAATTACTGACGCATGCACCACTGGCACCGCCGAGGACTGGATTTATGTCTCCTTTGGTGGAATGTGGGTACCAGAGCACATCAAGTTGTAAGTCTCCAAACATGCATATTATTTATTTATTCCAGTCCACTTTCTCCATTCGTATTTGTCTAACATACCATGGCATGTCACACCAGTGATATTATTTACTTGATTGGAGCAATCATTGTTGCCAAAGCCTTGGCTTTGTACGGCCTCAAGCAGAAGAACTTTCTAGCAAACTAATGGGATGGGATCTTGGGGTTTGTCCAAGCAGGGGAATGCTTGGATTTTGTTGTAAAGAATTTTATCGTTGTTAGGATCTGGCATCATGACCTCTACTCTGGCAAGGAGTGCATTTGTATCCTCGAAGCTGCGAGGTCAATAAGAGTTATTAACTTAATCTTCTGTATTCATGTTGTTTAGCATATCTACCTACTTGAGACAACATTGCAACTGCATACTTTGGAGTTCCAACTGACGATCGGGAATGGCTTCTGCGACAATACTATGGATTGGTTGGGACTGCATCGGCGCGGGTGGCTGTGGTGCTCGTGCGTGACCCTAACTCTCCTTGCCATTAGGTTGGCAAGTCACACTTCAAGCGAGAATAAACGAGCCCCACAAAGAACAGAAGGCCCCAGCGAGAATGAACAGAAAAGCAAATGAAAACAAGCAGCCCCGCACAGCAAATTGGAGCCACGAAGAATCTAGTAAACAATAGTCGCCCGACTTTTTATAGAAGCCTGTCCTAACAATACGCAACTTTAGGGCAAATACTTAACTCAACTTGTCTTCCTATAATATGCGAATGGCATTGATTCACGGCACTTGATACAGAAATAACTGTCACAGAGTAGTGCTATTGCTCGATTATACTTGCGATGGTGACTTTAGCTCCATTTCACTACCGTACCCATTTCACTGAAAGGATCCCAACGGACAAAGTCGGTACTCTTACTCTTATCCTCCTGCTCGGTACTCTTTGTAAAGTAACTCAAACATCGAACGTGGGCATCTGCAATCTGTTACGAAGCCTGGATAGCTCGAAATGAGTACTACTAATATGTTCAGTTTGACCAGGTTTGCGCCGAGCGGACCACTTTGTAGGCTGTCGAATGAAGGAAGTTATTGAACAAGATATTGGAAAAATCTAAATTTTCTCAAAATGCTATCGAACTGTTGACTCATTATATTGAGGCCATGATGATAGCTCACTGTACCCTATTGCTACATGGTAGAGGTCGTCACTGGATGTTTCTTGCTTTTTCTGTCCCCAGAGAGATTACTTTGGCTCAAAAAAATACCGCTTCATAGTAAGTTAGATATTTACCATCCTAACATACCCCATCATTGCCATATGCTGTACACATCCACACTCCATCTCTACACTACATTATATTTCACATACTACTAAAAAGAAACACTTGGCACTACCAACTATTACTTCTCTTCGTTGTGTATATTCTCATACAAATACACGGGACACCCGCCCTTGCTACTCCTATCCACTTCCGTGGGTGTCCATCCCGGTATTGAAAACATGTAACTAACCACTCGAAATGTGGGAATGACAACATTATTTCTGCTGGAAAAGGCAGCAGTTTGCGTCATTTGCCCACCATGACGAACCCCGCTATTATTGCCAGCGCCGCCAACAAGAGGAGGATGATTAATATGCTCCTCAATTCCTTGCAAATTATTATTACCTCGATCCATTTCCTCCAAACTTTTCGAACTACTACGAAAATCACCATAATCGCAAGTTAATTCACTAACGTGACTATATCCCTTGCGATGGATTAGTTGCCGTGGTGGGAATGGATACGATGAGTCGCCGCCTCCCGTAGTGTAAGGATCTTCTTTTTCTGGTAAGGAATGTTGCTGCAATGGATGATTATGCAACGGATGCCCTTTTTGAACTGCAAGTTTTTGTTTTTGAAGATGGTGTGCCTCATCTTGTAGTATCTGCTCTTGGCGTTGAATCCTTTGCTGCTCTTGTTTTTGGTATCGAAGCATGGCTGCCTCGTACAATAGTGGCTTGACCTTCTTTAGTCCTTGTGGTAGCAAGTAAACGAATACGGCCGTGGCATCATTGAGCAATGTCAGATTCCTTGCATCTCCATCGCCTCCATCTTGATGCTCCCCTTGTATGGATGTCGGCTCCCTCTCTTGTAAATCTTCACTGTCATCACCACTCCACGAGGCACGACTATTATTCCCATTCCCCTCATTATTGTTGCCACTCCCTTCTTTGCCCCCTTCCGAACCGCGATTCCATTCGTCCAACACGTCACCCCATCGAATACAAACTTTTCTTTCGACATGTGGATAAATATACGATTTTTGGACATTTGCCTGGGCGGACTCGGCGAGGGCCTGATTGTATTCAATGCCCACACATTGCAATCCACCCCCTAACAGCCCACCCACTGAAACCCCAGATCCAGCAACGGCTACGACCCCGCCCCCTCCATGAGCGTGCTCGTGATTACCACCAGGCACATCAAACACATCACCAGAAGGTATACTAGCAAGTCCAATATCAGCAAGCTGATCCACCAAAGATTCCGTCATTGGCAACTCAGATATTTGCGGAGCATGCGTTTTGCCACTATTTGGTGATGGAGTCTCGATTAGTTTAGGTATGCCCGATGATGCACTGTTATTGCATAGCAATTCTTCTCCCTCGTTGGGTGTGTGTAAATCGCTATCCCCACGATTATAATTGGTATTGTTGTTGTTGGGGGTGGCATTGCTACCTCCAGCTGCAAGCGAGTGAGGCAACGTGGGAGGATCACACGAGACACCCACATTCAATCTCCGAACTCCACCTCTGTTGCATGCTATGGGAGTCGTGGGGCTATTAGGCATTGCATTTTTTGAATGCTGCTGTTCAGGTGCGCTGGCGAGAGACGCGCCAACGCTATTTTTGTCACTGTTGTCCAACATGTGTGGAATTTTGTAGGGCGGGGAATTGATGTCAAAGGCAGAGGTGTCTTCAGAGACGTCATCGTTTGACATCATTAGATGGGGTACCGAAAAGTCGGTAGAGTGACTTTTTGAATGATGTATTTGTCTTGCACTGGAGGTAGTAGTGCCACTTCCCATCAATTCACTGCCCGTTCGCTTGTGAACATTCTGCCGAGGGGTTGAATTATTCTGCGATGAATGTGGATGGGAGGAAGCGCCTGGTGATTCCTCTTCCCTGTGTAACTGTAATCGAGCAAATCGTTCTTGATGCACCCTCATTAAATAATCATCATCGTAACACCTCTCAAGTGCAGCTATTATAAGTCTGCCATCGCCACATCCCAAGTCGAAAAAGACATCGTGGGATGTTAATTTCAATAGGTCCAACGCTTTGGATTGGGCAGTGTCGTGGGTGGGACTGAAGGGTGCCAATCGATTCTCGTTGTCATTGGTTTTGGTGGCACTCGTGACGGAGGAGGAGGATGCCTCTGTGAAAGAGGACGTGACTACTAGACTGCCGCTGCTCATTGTTCAGTTATGCAAAAGTGTTCATATGATATGATTGTGCTATCGAATTGTTGATTTGATTGCAATCAAACCAATTCAACTGGCATTTCCTATTCGCCTATTGATGGCATTGACACCTTCCCGATGAATTTGCCGGGTGCGCCATCGCTGGCCATCCATTGGGCGGAGTCGACGTGAACGTGAATCATACCGTATATTTGGAATGCTCAGAGGCAGCCGAAACGGGCGAATTTTTATCTCAGTGATCCCGGGAGCTTTGACCTTCATTTTTTTAATGGGAGCTAGCCCTGTGTCTCTTCTAACTCCCCTTAAAATTACAAGTTCCAACTGCCTGTAGTTGCTTCACAATTAATTCGCCCGATAAGCCTCTCA
>JALLAU010000321.1:0-16846 GCA_036939495.1 Thalassiosira hispida | reverse complement strand
CATCTATTTAGACATTACTGACGTCATATTATGACGTCATTGACAGTCGGATACTTATGTCTGATGTGACTCACTAGCTTCTACTAAGTACAGGGGAAATAATCACAGGGGAACGAGTCAGGTACCCCCCTCCCCCCCTCCCAGAGATTAATTCAACCATACAAATTTTGATTAAATTGGGACCGCCTTAGGAGAATTTCCCCAGATAACCTCCGCCTCCTTCTCATACGCCATAACACACACCACTAGATAACATCAACTTCAAACTCCAGAGCACATCATCTAGCAATAACATCAGAATCCGCCATGCCTTTACCACCGCCGATAGTAACAGATCATAAGACACTTTCCTCAGGCCCGCATAGATGCCGGCGATCCAAATCCAACCGCGAAGCAATAGAAGCTGAGTTATTCAACCTACGCTCCAATCGTCGTGGCTTTGTCAAATCAGAATCGCTTCGACTATCACCTGGCCACGAAGATGGCAACGATGGAAAGCATTTTTTCCCCGAACGCAGTCAAGGCCGAAGATGGCAGAGACGTCGACGCGTCGATGGAGAAATGAATTTGATTGAAAAGATGCAAGATGCGGCACGTAAAGCGAAGGTGCTGCAGTTGCGTTTGGGCGGCCAAAGGAGTTGGTGGCCACAGCCTGGTGGCTGGAGGTCAAAAGTTACAGTATTGGAATCTCCCACTATATTTCCACCAGGAGGGACTAACGAAAGCAAAAAGGAAAGGAGCTCCACGCAGAACACAAAAGGTGTTCTACTTGTAAATTTCCCAACTAGACGGAGGAGACAATCATCATTCAATCTTGATCGTCAGTTTCTGAATAAATTTGGCAAATGTGAGATATCAGGAACTAAAGACATGTCTCACATTCAACCTGGACAGCGGAAGCCTCGTTTCGGACGTTGGAAGTTCAAAAATAATAACATGGCAGCACCCAATGGTGAAATTGCTGCATGTGAAACAGATGACACGGAATCAACTCAGGATGATACTCTACAAATCATTGAGCCAGAAGAGAGAAAAGACCAGAACACAGAGCCAATCAACAACGACGAAAAGGAAGCCGAGAAGAAGAAAAGGAATAATAGGATAAAAGAAATTGTGGCTGCAACATCTGTTTCAGGTTTGGGCATCGCTGCTGCTATCATTTTTCTTTGAGGGAATTTCCTGTAGGACCCTGATATAATACGTTTGTTCATGATTGTATATAGATAGGTATTCATGTGTTGCATCACAGCACCAACAATGTTGCAATGTAGAGAGAAATATCATCATAGAAAGGAGAAAATCTAAATTAAAGTTTGTAAAGAATCTTGCCTTTGCTCTTTCCATCCTCCAAATATTCATGACCGGCCGCAACCTCCTCAAGTCGAAACACTTTATCAACAACAATATTCAATTTTCCATCCTTCACCCAGCCAAACACCTCATTGGCCCTTTCCAACAATTCATCTCGTGTAGCAGTATAATCATTAAGTTTGGGGCGTGTCATATACGCACTCTGTGGTGATAGCTTTAACACAGGAAAGGCTGGGACAGCACCAGAGGCATTTCCAAAAGAACAAAATAGACCTCTCTTTGCCAAGCATTTCAAGGAGATTTCGTACGTTGATTTTCCAATACCATCAATGATGAGTTTGCATCCCTTTCCATCTGTGACTTTCATGACTTGTGATGCAATGTCCACGGAGTTGTAGTCTCCGTAAGATTTGCCAGGGGCATTTTCCAATACAATCAATTCATCACATCCAAATGCCAATGCTGCATCTTTCACACTGTCATAGTTGTCTGCCTTACAACGTGATGTGGTTCCAATGACTTTATATCCTCTCAATTACACATTTGCGATGTCCACTGCGTAGTACCACTCCCTACTCCATACACCAACACCCAATCCCCCGGCTTCGCAATACCTGCACCCACCGAAGAAGAGAGATAATGTGCAGTCAATCCCTGTACCATGCACGCCACGGCAACTTCCATATCCATGTCATCTGGAACGGGAACCAACTTATCGACGGGTACAGATGTATACTCGGCATATGATCCAAAAGCACCGTACACGACGCGATCTCCAACTTTGAGACCTGTTGTTAGAGAATAGTGTCTGCCCATTTTTTCAATGGTACCGCCACCCTCTTGGCCCAAGATAAAGGGACACTCGCGTGGATAGAGTCCACTGCGATGGTAGGTATCAATGAAGTTTAACCCAGCGTATTCATTTTTGATGATGGCATGTCCCTCGGATAGACTCGGAATGGGATGACCGGTCTTGAGTTTTAGGGCGTCGATGCCGCCTGTAGACTCGACTACGACAGCATTCATCATGGTCGGATGATGGTTCCAATGCGAACAGTTTGGTATTGTGATGAGTAGTAGTAGCAGAGTGTTTAACAGCACGTTTAGACGGAGCGAAGCGAAGGCTGGGAAACATGGGGAAAAGAGGATATGCAGATTTGTATTCGTATTATGGCGGAAATCGCGTAAATCAGAATATATTACGTAGATACGGATATCACCTCGGAGACTTTTACGAAGATAGGAACTTCCCGATTATGAGATTTCCCAATTGAGATAAAACAGCCGTTGGCGCGGTCAACGAACAACTCAAATCAACTCAAAATGGCGAGCGATGAATGGCGTCCAAAACTGAGTGAAGCACAACCCAATATAACCCAAGCCTCTTGACTGATACAACAACTTAACAACCATGGCGGCCGTAACCGAAAACGTTGACCCAAACCTATCCATCGCCAGCGATGGCGCTGGCATGAGTCCCATGAAGCCCGCCGCCGCTGTCGGCAAACCACCCCGTTCCAAAAAACTCCGCGTTTCCATCTCGCCAAAGAGACCAACCGTCATGATATCACCCGGCTCCCGTGCCCGTCGTCGTCGTAGCAGTTCTCACTTTGGACAGAAGAAGAAGAAGAGGCAGCCGATGCCAGATTCGGATGACGAGGAGGAAGAAGAAGAAGAGGACGATGATGAGGATAGCGATATTGAATTCACGTTGGATGGCGCCGCGGAGGTTGGCTCCGGCGAGAAGAACACCATCAATGCGACTCCTACCAACGCAGGTGCAACCAAGAAGAAGGGCAAGCCTCAGAAGCAACGTGGTCGTCGTCGTTCCTCGGCCCGCTTCCTCCGTCTCTCCGCGGGAGGAGGCAACGACGCTGCCGATGCAAATGACGCAAACGATGAGAACTTCACCTCCTCGGAACATCTCGGCGAGATCTACCGTCAGGCCATTCGAATGAATGCCGAAAACAAGATTAATGCCGGGAATAGTTGGGGATTGAATCTCATTGAGAACATGGACAAGTTCATGTTCGAAGATGGCAATGAGAATAACACTTCAAGTCCTAGGGAAGCGGGTGAGATGTTGAAGGCGGCACGCAAGATGAAGTCCAAGGATGACAAGGGACGTGTTAATTTTACCAAGGCATCTTGTACGTTGGATGCCTCGGTGAAGATTTACTCGTATCGTGTGGATGATGTCCATCTATCGAGTTTTAGGGTGTTGGCGAACTTGAATAGGACTGACAACAAGAAGGACAATTCTGTGACTGTGGATGGGGATGGGGAGGTTGAGGATGGCAGTGGTGGTGAAAGGGTTGTCAAGAGGAGGACGGGGCCCAGGGGTCCTACTGAAACGCTTGAGACGAACACGGGTAAGCAGTTGTTGAATGTATTTCTGTAGATGTTTACCTGCATGTCATGCGTTCATTCATCTAACTTGTACTCTGCTTATCAAATTACGCACACACACTTAGCCAACATCAACATGTCCAAGCTCGACTCGGCCTACGATATCGATCCTCTCTTTCACAAGATGTCCAAATCCTTCGACGAGGGCGGTGCCAAGGGCCTCTTGCTTGGCAACCTGGGAGTCTCCCAGCACGGATGTCACATTGTCTTTGATTCCAAGGAGGATGAGGACCGTAGTGGCAGTGGTGAATCCAACAAGCAGTTGGATAAGATTAATGAAGATGAGGACGACAAGGATCAGGAAGAAGGAGAGGAGGAGGCTGAGGAAGACAAGTTTGACATTGATCCCGAAGAGGCCTGCGTGTGGAACGAGAAGGAAATTGACATTACCAACTTGGCCTCCAAGCTCGAGTCCATGCTAGCCTCGTACGGCCATCGCACCTCCAACTCGGTCCCGTTCGTTCCTCAACTCGAATCACTCCGTAATGATTACGCGGTGCTCGAAGAAGAGGGATTTGCGGTGGATGAAAAAGATGCCATGTCGGGACGCAAACGCTTGAAGCTGTATGATGCACCCGAAGAGGAGGAGAAGGAGGCAGAGAAGAGTATCCATGTCATTGCCATGGAACGGAGTCGGGGCAGTGTGTTGGGAATGTCGTTTGATACGAATTTTAGGTTGAGTATGGGCGATTTGGACAATGATGACGATAATGACTTTGGAGGCGGGGGTGGTGACTTTGCGCCGGAAGACTTTGCTGGCGAGGGTGAGTTTGCACCGGATACTAGTAGCTTCAACGGAGAAGACGAGTTTGCACCTGATTTTGGCGGTAACGATGGCGGATTCGATGGAGGCCATGACTCCCAGCCCGGAACATTTGTCAACCCAAGCTCCTACAATAACACCAAGGTACTATTGGATGCACTCTGCAACGGCGATGCATTCTACGAAGGCACTTCCGGAGGCAATAGCGACTATGCATTCTTTGACATGAAAAAGTTTGAAAAGGCCACGGATGGCAATCTTTGGGCTGGAAGTCAGCATTGGAAGAAGAAGCCGGCGCTTGCCAAGAATAAGGATGGCGACGAGAAGAAGAAGGTCATGTTCGATGATGGACAGGAAGTGAAGAAGGAAAGGAAGAAGGCTGTTAAGAAGGATCGTGTCTTTATTGACTTCAATGAGGCTCCAGAGTAAGTACAAATGCCAGTCTCTTGTTTTCTCTATTTATTCATGTGTGCATTGAAATAACCTCACTTCATCATTTCCACACTTCTTTCTCTCTCAGCGTTGATGTTATCTTTGAAACGAAGAAAACTACCAAGCGTACCAAGAAGTCGAAGAAGGATCAATATCAAATGGCACAGACGGAGAAGTCCTTCTTGCTGCCACCCGATGCCAACGTTGACATCTCCCAGCTTACCAGACTCTTCTCTCGTCCGAATGCCGTCGTTCGTAGAGGACATGGTGACAACGAACAACCCGTTGGCAAGACTGTTGGGTTTTACGATACCGAAGAAAATGCACTCGGATTCGATGATGACGATGGTGCTGACTTTGGTGGAAATGACGATGGTGGGTTCAACTTTGCTTATGGCGAGGAGGATGATGATCCTCTTCCAGGAGGCGAAGATGCCGACTACCGGACTGATCATTTCGATGAGGTTCGTAAGGTGAACAAGATTGAAGTCAACTACGCCACGGTCGCCAAGAAGGTGGATGTCCGCCGCCTCAAGAGGGATCTGTGGGCTGAACTCGAAGTAAAGACCGCCAGGGTGGCACCCAAGGATTTTCCAGACAAGGAAGATGCCACCGACGAAGAGAAGCAAGATGATATTTTCGATTTTGAAGGGGAAAGTCCCAAGGGCGAATCACAGTTTGTTTCCTTTAAGAACACTGTGGAAAAGATGGACAAGGCCCAAAGCCAGAATGATGTCACTGTATCATTTTACTTCATCTGTTGTCTGCACCTAGCCAACGAAAAGGGTTTGAAATTCGATTCGACTGGCTTGGAGGATTTCATGATAAGTGTTGATGATGGATCCGCACCTACCTTTGGCAGTTTTGGCGACGGGTTCAGCCAGACTGTAAACCGAATTCGTAGCAAAAGGGATAAGAAGCCAACGAGTTACGCTGAGGATGGGGTTGAAATTGCGGCTCAGGAAGAAGAGTGAAGTGATGTAGCCAGTCGCTACTGCATTGTGGATAGGGTTGATACATATTTAAGTTAATGTCTCTTTGTGTTCCTTACTCAAAGGACTAGCGTGCAGGCCCGAAGGTTTGGTACCTAACGCCTTATGACACTGAGCTGGTAATGGATGACTTGATGCGTGAGCAGGTTGGTATGGAATTCTAATAAACAATATATTTGTTTCATGCGTTGAGCTCAACCATGAAAAGGGGATATCATGGACATGGATTGCACACATCTTGCATTAGAATCAGACAATTTATGCTTATCCATTGAACCGGATTGGCGATATCAGTGTCTATTTAATTAAAGAACGCCATTCTCTCCTGCACTCCATCAAATGGACGCATGGCTCGTGCCCAGCGGCAACCATCGGGTGAGCTCTAGGGCTTCGCTATTTCAAGCAATCGTCGCTTTACATAGGCGTGTAGGGTAACAATTGCTAAATACGGTGGTCGGAGGTCGGTGGTATCGTAGCTGTCACACCTCAAAAGTGCATCCAGATATTTTTCTATTACTGTCAAAAGCACTCCTTTGTTCACAATAAATACCTACCTACCTACGCAAACACTTTTTATAGTATTTGAAATTGTGTGTATATGCACCCAGTGCCCAGTATACAGAGACCAAACTCCTGCACTCTCCCTGATGATCTGGCAATGACGAAATCAAAGTCAGATGAGAGATGCGAGATGCGAGAACAAACCCGAAGCTTTGCTTGGGGCTTTGGAGCAACATTGAGAACTAAAGATATCAACCCAATCCAAGCCTCACATCAGGTCTCTCCATCTGAATAGAACTGCTTAGCTACATGGCCATGGCCTTCATCGTAGACTCCGCGTCGGGCATGGTCCAACGCCTCGCCGCCACCATACCAACACCATCCGAGGACGATCAATCCACACCCGACACCCTAAAACAACTCGCCACAGACGTCTCCACGACCCAATGCATCCAAGACCTACTCATCCTAACAATCATCGTCGTATTGGCATTAGAATTATTATCCAAGTTAGTATACCATCTACCCACATTTCGAAGAGCGTCATTGTCGATACCCGTGCGGGGGAAACACCTTGATAATTTTTCGTGGAAGGATTGGACGTTTATTGCGATTAACAAATGTATGACGGGATTGTTTGTTTATTGCTACTTTGGTTATTTGTGGAGTGTTAGAAAGGTGGGGAATGATCATCACCACCATCATCATGACGATCATGGACACGACGAGGATCACCACCACAACCACGACGAGCATGAAGAGGAAGAATCATTAGAAGGACATCATCATTGCTGTGGCGGTGGAAAGGGTATATGGACAATGGATGAATTATCACTGATCAATACCATCCTTCCAATTCCCATACTCTTCATCACCTACGACTTTTTCTATACCCTCCTTCATTGGTTCCTACATATAAAAGCAATGTATGCATATGTGCACAAACACCATCATCACCAAAAGGCACCTTCTCGTGCGAATATTGACGCGGTGAATGTCCATCCATTGGAGTTTTTCTTGGGAGAATTCAATCACGTTTTGGCATTGCATTTGGTTGTGAAAGGTATGCCACTGGTAGGATTTCATGGCATGGATGTGTCATGGTTGGGAGCGACACTGTTCATTGGATTGGGGGGTATACTGGCAGGTTTGAACCATACGAGACATGATGTCGTGGCACGTGTTCCCTCTGGGTCGTGTGATGGAGAGGGAACGACGACGGGATGGACTGTCTTTGATAGTAAGCATCATGATGTGCATCATCGAATTCCACAATCCAACTATGGACAATATACAGTTCTTTGGGATAGAATTTTTGGAACGTTCCGAGAATATAATGAGAATGATCGTGTCAATCCAGCGTATCAATTGGATCCGACAACAGGAAAGGCTTTGAAATCACTGAAGAAAGAATGAGTGAAAAAGTGATAGCGCCTTTGTTGTCTGTTTGTTTTCGCTTCCTTGTTGTTAATACTGTTAGAAAGATTCTGCACATAATTTCATTTCAGTGCAACATGATGTGTTCGTACCTCCGGACTCCGGACAATTGTATATTATTTTCGTCTCCTTCTCCTCCTAGTACGCGATTCACCTTCTTTGTTATTGGCATCATCACCTCCATCTACGCGTAGAGGTGGTAGACCATCCCTACCATTCCCCTCTGCCATGTTACGAATCATATTTGCATATTGCCACATCCCTCCCTTATCCAAACCCCCCGGATTCATCTTCGCTGCCGCATCTGCTACTTCATGCAAAATCTGCGGATTGACTGACGGATGGAGGAAACCATTCTGCTCATCTTGAAATGCATTGTAGTTACTTTCACCCCCATTACTTGTAACGTCCATTTCGTTGTCATCACTATCATTATTTCTTTCCCGTGCGTAGGTATGATCATCCCGCAATATCGCCATGCCATCAGGACCCTCCACGATTGCTTCAAATGATTCTCTAATACGAGTAAACTCTTGAGGGGAATTGCTGCTGCTATTGCTATTTGAATTGGTGTCGGGGTGATGCTTCAAAGCCAATTCCCGAAATGCTACACGAACTTGTTCATATGTGACAGTATGATCACGACGAGCTGGGGATCGTGATATTCTTTTGCTTTTCAATCCTAATATTTGGAATGGACGACAAGATGAAAAGCCACGTGCACGTACTTCAAAGTACTGTGGTTGTACCAAGATACGTCGTGAAAGCGGAGACTGCAACATTCTAATCATGCTGATGCTGCCACGTTATCCGGAGACAACAACCCTTAGCACAAAACCTATCTTTTCGTTGGCATTCGACGAGCAGTGGCAGTGGTTGAATGTTGAATGAAGAAGGGGGTCGTTGGAGAAGAACCAATCAAACGAAGCACAAGCTGTGAGCAACACTTTGGAAACAAGCATTAGCGGCGCGCCACAATTTGTAAGTATTCCCATTTTTTGAAATAAATGCATGTTAATCTTTCATAATATTACTCCAGATTACTCCTATGAGCTCCTAAGTAACGGCAATCACAATGATCAGCCCAAGGAGCCGCCCAGTAAGGGAGGTTGCTAGCACCATGAGCAGGGTCAGGGGATCAGTGGGCGCATTATTTTGTGCCCTGCTGATCCTAATCATAGCCTATAATTCAAGCAATAGATGCAGTTCAAGTTCAATGATGAGTTTATCATCCGAAAAATTGGCTATCTCAGTCTCAGATGTGCCATCAACGAATTCCTCGGATGCGCCATCAACGAATTCATGCCATCCGTTTTGTATTGTACCCGACCGCTGTGAATCTCCAATTAGAGGCCAATTTGATAAGATATATGAATCAGGAACGTGGAATTATGGACAGACTCTCCGTAAACCCGATGACTTTTACAGCGATGCAGCATGGCCTCCCAAAGAAAGTCTCAAAAGCTCCTCATCGGGAGGTGGCAGCAATCTCGGATATCCCACTGAAACTTCTCTCAAAATTATCAAAGAGACCATTGCCAAGTACAATGCTTCGAGCATGATTGACATCCCATGTGGTGATGTCAACTGGGTGTTTGACAGCTTTGTGACTGATTCACTGCCTTTCTATCTTGGCCTTGACATTGTTGGTGCTGTAATAAAAATCAATGAACGACGCTTTGCGCATCATAGAAATAAGCAATTTAATTTCTGGGATGCTACAGCTTGTACACTTCCCATGTTTCAAGATGGAACAAGAGATGTGCAAGAATTTGATTTAGTTCATGTGAGAGATGTGATCCAACACATGGCACTTGACCAAGGGGTAAAATTCTTCTGTAATGTCTTCAATTCAGGTGCCAGAGTATTGATCACCACAACATATCCTGGATTAACTAAAAACAGCAACATTCAAGAAGGAGGATGGTATAAGAACAACCTTTTGTTGGAGCCATTTTTGTTTCCTAAGACAGAAGATTGCACTCCTACCCATCCAAATGTCGAAGATGATCTCACATGTGTATACAATCTGGCGGAGAGTTGGGTGCAGGAGTTCACATCATCGAAATGCTGATTATTCTAATCTTATTTGAGGGTGGAGGCTTTTGAACTGGGGTAATATTGGAACGGAATGGTAGAAAGATAGTGGCACTGGTTCTTGCATTCATAGGTTCTCCAATATCAAATAGTGGGGGGGAGGTACTCTATCTTATGCTGTGCATATGTAGAAGCCGATTAGAACTATGGACCATGTGCTATTTTTGCTGTTTGAGAACATGTTGGTGCGCGCCACAATTTGTAGGCATTTCCACGTGAAGACTGAGTAGACACGCATTCGGAGAGACGGCTTTGAGAAGATTTTGAAGCCATGCTATCATGCTGTCCAACAAAAGGAACTGGAATCTCTGGCCCAGATGCCCACATAGAAGCCTTCATCTCTGAAGCAATTTCTTTTTCTTAAAAAATCATTACAATTGTTATTTCCACTCATTCAGGATCTTTTTCATACAATCTTGTGCATTCTCAATCAGCTCCTTTGCCTTCTTTCTAGCTGCCAACTTAGAACCACTTGCGCTTTGATCGTTTTCTACAGAATCCTCACATTCTCCAGACTCTTCATCACTCATATTATTATTGAGCGTCTCTGTTTCATCGGTAGACTTTGCCTGCTCCATCTCTAGACATAAACGTGCTTCTAATAAAAGTGCCTGCCCCTTCCTAATTTGCACCAGCTCAGAGGAAAATTTGCCCTCTCCGTTCGCACCAATGCCCGTTTTTGCAACAAGACTCTCTGCCTTCGACAGCAGTGCATCGATATCATAGTCCTCGTCTTCAAAACCTTCAAACATGGAATCATTTTCATCTATCATATCATCGTCATCCATCTCTGTTGCATCTACGAGACCATTTGATTGAGCACCTCCCCCAACATGCAAACCCTGATTAACAAGCACCTCATCTTTAGCTTGTTGTATGATTAGCTTTACTTGATCCTCAGGAGACAATTTCTCAGGTATCAAATCCTTCTTCCCGTTACTTTCTGGCAATGATACCCCCAATCCTTTTAATCCACGTTGAATTTCTTCTAAACGATTTTGGCTATCATCACCTCCACTGCTGCGTGATCCAGATATGAAAGGAGGCGGGACCTTTGGCAGTAGTGATGAGTCAAGTTGAGCAAGACGAGACTCTATGGATTGTTGGCGATCATCAATTTCATCTGACTGTGGTGAAGATTCTTTAACATTTTCACTGATATCAATTTGGGAAGAGTCTGCATTGCTGCTTGTATCAGGGTGGGTCGATTCAGAGATCTTTCCCTCGTCAATTTGTTTAGATTCATCCCCAGACTCCTCTGAGGCACCTGCTTGAGTTCCAACCTCAACCCGCTCATTATCACTTTCAATTGCTTCGCCACCCCCCGAAAACAATCTATTAAATATCAGCTTCCTCTTTTCACTTTCTTCTTGAGAAATCATGGAAAACAATGGATCCAACGATCCAGTTCCCGACTTGGCCACTTCCAGCGTCCTTGACCGATCTTGATCATTCTCAAATCGGAGAGCTTCTAGCAAACAGTGTCGGGCTTTGTATAGATATTCCAGTGATTGGGCGCGGAACAATGATACAACCTTCATCTTCTCCGCATATGATGCATCATCTACCACTACTTGACCGCCCTTGCGAATTTGCGACGAGAGTTCATCGGCCCGTGTATGCAAGCATGTGGATGCACGACTGTAAAATTCCGCGGATCGCCAGTGGTCAGAACAGGATTCGAAAGCATTCCCTTTCTTTATGAGGTCGAAGGGGTCTTCATCTGCTGTTACCATCGTGCCCTGATGCTATGGGCCAACCTTTTTCGTAGTTGAGGAGGCGTGTTTGCAATTTGCAATATTGGGTGAAACGATATCGTATCGTACCGTACCATACAAGCACAAAACACAACTTTTGACTTGAGGAAGCTGTCAGAAGAAGATATACACGTGGGAATTAGTGGAATTATGGCGGGAACAGGAATCTTGCGCGTTACATAGGATGGGTATCGTAGGTACAATACATCATCAATACAATACCACCTTTCGTAAAAAGAGCAAGCTCTTATTCGCATTGCATTCAATCGTTCATCATTACATTCAGCCAGCTCGTCACTCGAAGGGAGCTTCAAGCAACACAGCCACTGCAGACTGCGGCGACACCGAAAACGCCATCTGTTGGAACAATTTCAATTGAACAATAATATCATGTCTTCAATTCGCAATTTATCGGGCGCACCATCGTTCGGTGGTAAATCCTCGTAAGCGAAGACATTTATGTCGTGCATTTTGAACACATCATATTATGATGTCTTGTGTTGTCTCAAACCACCTCTTCAAAATATTCCTCTGCATCTCTGATTGTTCATCAACATTCATAATTCTCAAACAGCACCCTTGATATAGGAGGGGGTGGGAGACGTGTCCGATCTCACACTGCCGATGGGGGGTTGAATTCGTCGTTGACATCAAGAACTTTTTCTCAGTTGGGCTCCTTCAGCAACTCAAGCGAGAACAATCGCCCACATCGACGAAGCATGTATGCGGCTTTTCATACTGGAGCAAGTCAGCACCATATGGCGGGGGAAGTGATTGGACCTGAACAAAGTTTTTCCTACAGACCCCGCATATCAAACGACTACACTATTAGGGACGCCTCTTTTAGAAATTCTGTAGCCCACCCTCCCAACAGCAGCGGCAGCATGTCACCAACCCCATCGGGACCGGGGCGTTTTCGAAAGCTTCGCTCATCAACTTGGGATTCTGCGGCTGGAAAATTGAGTCCCATGGCTCGTATGGGCAGGTCCACCAGCTTGGATGCTCCTGATAATAGCCCAGGTTCTGGGGCTTCTGTGGGATCTGTAAACAGCCTCACTGGCAGTTTGCAAGGGGGGTTAGGACACAGAGACAGTTTGGGTATAACATCAAACTTCGAATTTGAAGATCTTCAAGTTGAAGTCTCATCTTCTGAAGGTAGTAGTGAAAATTATGAAGAAACCCAACATGAGTTGGGAATACATTCATCTCTGCTATCTGTGCATGAAGTGATACACGAAGAAGAAAATGAAGTGGCATCACCAAAAGAAGACGAGTCCAGTATAAAAGATGGTGTTGATATCAGCGTTGCTAGCAATCAAATTGAAGAGACGAAAGTTATCAGTAGCACCAGATCAGGTATTATCAGGTCCAGCAGTGACTCAACAACGAAATCTGTTGCGAAAGTCACATTTGCAGATGATGTTACAGTTGATGATATTGAAAGACCCGAAAGACCAAGTTATTGTGCCAAATTACCAGCGCTAACACAGTGGGATGAGATCAGTGGTGAGGGCGATGAAAGCACTGTGGGTTCCCCCCCTGCTGCTTCCCTTGTAACGGGGCCATCTAGAAAGCAATCTCACTTTCAACGTCAAAACACTCCTAGTGTTATGCAAAAACTGAATCCCTTTGGCGACCTGTCGTGGAGTCTCATTGGCTCTTGTGTAGCGAGGACTGCGCCATGCTTTTGGTGCTCGAGGAAGTTTGGAATATCTTCCACAGATCGCCAAATTCTCCTGCGGCTCAATTTGCTATGTGCTTTCTTCTGTGTCATTCAGATTTGTCTTGGGGTCTTCTTATTTCTACTGAAGTCCACTGGTTTTGTCGAAGATGATGGGGATGAAAGTCTTGAAGGAGAGAAGGATAAACCCTTGGTCTCGTTAAACCTTTGGAGTCTGGGATTATTTGTGTTTTGTTTATCTGTGGTCAACGCTGTGTTGTTAATCTCTGCTATTCTGGCGCAGAGGGCTATTCGCGAAGTCAACCTAGTTGGGTCCGTCAGATTCATGTGGTCACTATTTTGGCTATTACCAATACAAATATTTTTCATGTTTGGTCTGCTCGGTAAGTTCCCATTTCAATACCTTATTGGATATCAGATAGTGGACGATTCAGGCTAGCACTAACCCTCATGTCTGTGAATGACTTAGATTACTATTCTGTCAATGAGGTGCATACAAAACACTGGTGGGATGACCCTTCTATGAAAGCTTCTAGAAAATGGTTTTGTGTAGAAGGTACCGCAGAAGGTCAGTGCATGGTACCAATTAAAGGTGGTGCTGAGTTTGAAACTGAAAAAGACTGGTGTGAAGCCAACTACAATGAGACAAATTGCGAGGTAATCAGGGATGACGCACAAAGTCAATACAATTTGACAAGTCAGATTTTCTACCTGTCGAACTTTATTTGGGCGTTAATTCTTGTGGTGTTGATGTGGATAACTCTCAACATCCTTCAGGCAATTATCACGTTGCCTATTGTCCAGCGATCGAAGGAATCCAATATTCCGTGAGTCTACCTGATGACATTTATTTGTTTCATTGATATTATGTTTTCAACTCATGATGAGTACATTATTCTCACTAATATTCACCCCTCTTATGTTTTATTACATGTACCTACAGGCTATGGCTATCACTTCCTATCACTGGCTGTTTCGCAATCGGCTACTTATTAAATTATTCCGACACTTCATCTGCTGAAATTCGAGATATGGTTTTGATTGGATTATTTTACATACTGACTGGTGCTGCTTTTCTGCTGGCTGCTTTCACCGGCATATTTCTGAAATTTTATACTGTCCTCAATGGAAGGCAGAGGAGATTTAAGCAAGGCGTGGTCATTTTCTTCATATTGACTATTGTGGTGACAGTATTCTCTATTGGGACAATTTTCATAACAAGTCTTCTCCACTCGTTCAGCTTGGTCGAATCATCGACGGACCAACAATATAAACGAATAGCTTGTGATTTCGATAGAGGCGGGAGCTGTACTGGATGCGACCAAGATGACCCTGACCTGATTTGTCCAGAATGGTCAGAGGAAGATGTTCAGAAGGTACTCGACAGTATAATGAAACAGTCTGCTACGCTGGCAGCAATTTTCCTTGTATATGCATTGATCACGCTTCGGTACGGTTTTGTTCTGTTCCGCCACGTGAGTAGGTACCAAATAGAATATGTATAACTGCAAAACCGTAACACATGTGTTTCATGAGTGTGCTACAACAGATGCTGTTGTAATGGGATAACATCCAAGTCTCTAGAGGTCCAACTGATATAATGAGCAGAGGTTTATGTTTAGTCTTTATTTTTTCTTCTGAGTGGGGCTTATAAGCACAACTCAAACACTGACAAAAAAAGGACCAAAAGAAGTCGAAAATGGAGTCAATACTGCTTCTGTCATGCTTCCTCAGCGTCTCCATGCAGAGTTGAAAGTTTTGTTTGCTAAGTCCCCAAAACAATAATTGTTCCGCTCACAGACTCAAAATAATATCTACAATGGCATCCGGCAATTCATCCAGCGAACAAATCTTGGCACTAACATATTCTCGTGCTTTCTCATCCAATGCCGCCCTTTTTTGCAATTCTTCCTTTGTGGCAGTAGACCAACTGGGTAATTCAGACGGTTCTTCACCTTCTTCCTCCGACGTAAACCAAATTGTTTTCGCCCCAGCCGCTGCACTTGCCCCTACATCGTTGGCTAGATCATCACCTACGTGAATCCAATTGATACTAAACTCCTCCTGTTGCTGTTGTTGCTGCATTGAATCTCCTTCTTCTTGTATCATTTCATTATATCTGTGAATTGCCGCATGATATATCCCCTTATCTGGCTTGCGATTTGGAAATACCCCCTCATCTTCTCCACTCACACAAAAGTCAAAGTAGGATGACACTGATGGCATTTCTAATGGATTGCCTCTACCATTGGTAATTGCTCCAATGACTGCGTTGGGATGCTGTTCTTTTATTTGTTCCAATGCATTGGATGCATGTGGGAATAGGTTTCTGTCGGCACTGGCATGTCTTTCGGATAGCCATGCATCGAACACTGTTTCTATTACTGAGCCATGTACTCCACTACTTTCACTTTCATCTGTCAAACGTTCGATTTCTCTCCGTATAGACTGCTTTCGTAGGTCACTATACGTGATGGCACTACCCGCCTCTCGCAATTCTGTCCGAATTTGTTTCGAGGCAGCGATTATCTCCTTATTGCAAGCATTGTCGTACCCAAATTTCACTAGTGCTTGTAGCTGTGCCACGTTGGCATCTGCCACCACTGGGCCAATTGGAAAAATGGTGTCATCGAGATCAAATGTGAGTAAGTGGAGTTCATTGACGCTATGAGGTGGTGGGATTGCATGCAATGCAGTATTAGTCCTGTCGTACCGATTATGGAGAAGTAATGATGTGGTCGGCCGTCGGTAGGTGGGAGTGAATGCTGATGCCCTATCCCTATGCCAGTGCGAGCAGCAAAGGATTAGTGAGGCGGTCATGAATCTGACTTGCACCATGATCATGACACAGTTGCTCTTTTGGACTTCCATGGAAGAGATTAAGAACCTTTGTAATGTATTGTTTCTTTTGCCGATGCCGATGAATACAGGAGGAAGGGATTATTTTCCTTCGACTTCTTGAGTACGTGGCGGCGGCGCGCCAAAAACAGGATCTTTCAAGATTTCCAACGTAGGAATCAGTAAAAATAAGCTATTCAAGATAAACTCTTTCCGATCTCCGGGCTCCTTCTCCACGCACAATCTTTATCAATGATCATAATCCAAAGGACTCTCCAGTGAAACAGTGATTCTCATAACATCATTATTCTATCGGAAGAGACGAAAGAAACAGCCCCAACAATGTCAACAATGAATCGCATCAGCAAAGTCACCGCCATAGCCGCCATCGGCATCTCCGCATCGGAAGCATTCGTCGCCAACCCGACGTCCGCTCGCATCACCCAATTACCATCCACCCGCGCCGCCAGTACCTTCATCGGCGCCACTCGCCACCAACAGCTATTGCGCATCCCTACAACAACATCAGCAACTCAACTATTCAACGGCGAAGCCGACGACGCACAAGACAACGAGATTGCCCGCCTCCAGAAAATGGCAGCCAGGCTCCGTTCCGAGGCGGCCAGCC
>JALLAU010000320.1:0-16826 GCA_036939495.1 Thalassiosira hispida | reverse complement strand
TGATGAGATCGTGCCGATGTATGCTGCTGTTGCGAGAGGGTGAGTGTTGAGATCGTGCCGATGTTGCTGCTGTTGTCCAAGAGTTGGATGGCGTCGAAGTTCCGTCTCTCGCTCGCAATCAAAATTGAAAAAATGACGCGAGTCTACATAGGAATTAATATTAGCTTTGCAAAAATGTCTGCTGTACTTTGATCCACACAAGTCGTCCTAGATTTCTCTAGCAGCATGCCTTGATCTCCACCGTTGCTTGGCGCATATTGAAGCAACATCTCCGATGAACTGAATATCGCAACAGCAACATATGAATCGCTCACATGGCTTTGCAATCCAGAGGCCTGAGAAATGAATATAAATTACTTAATAAATAGTAAAGCACACGAAAACATCCGGTGTAACCGAAAAGTCAAACCTAAACATGATTATGTCCCCAGCTAATACCTGCGCCTCTTCAACGGACGAGAGCTGGCTTCACAACCTTGGCCAGATGCGCAACCACCACATCAACTCGATTTGCTAGCGACGTCAACCCGTCGCTGCCAGTAGAAATCACGTAGGAAGCGATCCTTCATCACAGCGTACATCATTAGCATTTCAAACAGCTCATCACTGCTAACAGGAGAGCTGAGATAAGAATGCGCCCTGAACTCTTACACGAATTACGAACAAATGCTACACATAATCTAATCCAGTTCTTCGCCTTTTCTTTGTTGTAGGTTGGCGAATGCTGGCGAAATCCAATCGTAGGCTGACGCCCTGACAGGAGAGGGTGTTTGTAGTATTTCTCATCAGGGAACATCAAGTTTCCCCAGTCCTTTACCGATTCACAGGATGCGAGCAATTCATGGACTTCACTATTCGAAGCCTGTGGCCTAAGACATCAAGTTGTTGGATTGGCAGAAGAAGAACAGCAAAGATACGATTGGGAATTGTAACGACGGCTTTTGAATTAACTTCGTCAGGAAGAACCCCTTTAACAACTCGGCATGAGCTACTTTGATCTTTGACTTCCCCTTTTCTTCTATACTGCTTTTTGTCGCCTTTTTTATCTTGTCGATATCAAAGCTTACTTATCCTTCCACCATTGATAGTGCCTTAATCAAGGGCTCTCAGACAGAAAGACAACACCCGATAAGCGAGCAGCTGGATGTAATTGCCGCAAGATAATGACAGCAGGAGATAAAGGAGCAGGAGATAAAGGAAGATGTAGTAATTCATTGGTTGATTATTTAATGTAACTTATTTGTACATCGTTAACATATAGTCGGAGACATGGATCCTTGGCTTAAGTATGCGACAAGATAATAATATAATACAGATGCAGAGATTCGCAGAAGAAACCATTTAGTGATGGAATGTGATATCTGGGAACCCATCATCTTCGCCAAGCGGCAGCAATTCACCCCTGATCAAATCCAAAATGCCATTTTGATTCTCAAATTGTCCGAGGATGCCATCGACGACACACTCTGAATTCGTATCACCGTCCTCGGTAGAGAGGCTGTGGTGATCACCGAAGTCAAAGCTCGGCATCTCTTGCAGAAGGGTGTCGTTGAGCGGTGCCACGTGATCTTTGACACAAGTAAAAGAGTCGCGATGAATTGACATTTTACCTGGAGACTCATTATTCCTCAACTGTGTATAAAGTTGCATGGCATCATCGTGTGTCATGTTTCTCTTCGCGGAATGGCTGGAGGGGTTACCAAGGAGATTGAAGCCTATTGATGGAATGTCGCTCTTACTCGAGCCCGAGCTTGCAACATCGTGCTTCTTCAGGCTCACGTTCACGTTGACATTCACGTCCACTCCTGGCCCGCTTGGAAGGTTTGAAATATTAAAGTAGTTTCCACCATTACGTCCAGTATACTGTTCCATGTTATTAGACTTCATAACTTGATTGTGATCACTGTTGTTCATCTTGTTCATAGCTGGGGCTTGAGGATAGCTATAATGAGGATGGTGATGATGCTGGTGATGCTGATGATACATGGGCATCGGGGGAGGGAGCTGGCCTTGCATAGAGCGAGGCTGGCCTTGCATAGAATGAGAATGTGGCATGGGAGGCGGCATAGGAGGAGGCGGCCCATAGTGATGAAAGGCAGCATGTGCTCCACTTGGAACAAACATTGGCACACGGTTATTGTATCCTCCAGAGCTTGTTGGAGTGACAATCGGAGCTTGGTGCGATAGGATTCGATCAGGCGTGGCAGGATTTTTCTTTCCCTTCTTGACATCAGACCTTGGGGGACTGCTGCACTCCTTCTTGATGGACTTGAACGGTTCCATCCTCTTTTCCCTCGCACTCTCCATGGCAGCATGTTCTTTCTTCAGCTGAAGAATCTTCTGTGAGGCGTTATAGCGCGACATGGTCTCCTTGTAGCGTTTTCTGCCCATTTCGCTGACACTTGTGCAATAGCCCTTGGTCTCCTTGTCAATTTCTGACCAATTCTTCGAGATGATTTGAGTGAGGTCCTTGAAAGAGATCTAGATGATAGATTAGAGAAATATTTGACAGCGAATCAAAACAGTGAGCTCTAGTTCTCGAAGTATAAGTAGCATGCATCACAAACACACATCATATGCCTTACCTTGCCATGTGTCTTCCGGTGCTTTCGCTTCTCCTTCAAGTTCGGCTCATACCACATTGGCAAAAGCACAACGCCTTTATACCGAGCAGGGATCGCTATGTCATCCTCTGCCCTATCTCCATGTGATGCCTTTCGTTCTGCCGCCAAAGTGGCCATTTTCATCGTCTTCTCTTTCGCCGCCGCGGAATCTTGGCCCTGTACGACCAATTCACGCTCCAGCAAATAAAATAGGTTGTAAGGTGTGTATGGTCTACGCGGCTTGACACGAATGGGTGTGTCCTTACTGTCCAATGCCCAGCAACGAGTGGGCGCAGTGCTGCTGCTATGGGCGGCGTCGGGAGTTGCCATCATGATTGATGAAGATATGATAAAAGATGAAAGAGGGAAGATGAATGCTCAATAAATCGATGAATGATGTGTGTAATTCATTGAGGATTGTTTTGTGCTACCATTGGAAGATGAGAGAAAAATAGTTGCGAACTGTTGAATGTGAGAATGGCGATTTTGAGTTAAGCGTGTATGGCGGCAGGCAGTTGTGCATTCATCGTCGCAATTGTGCATATTTGTCGTCGCCATTGTGATAAACAATTAGAGAGAGGCAGCGGAGGCTAGCAAATAATATGGAACGAGAGAGGGCAATTACAGTGTCATTGGCAGCCCATTGTAAGTTAATCGTAGGGCAATTCTCGCGGCCAATTTTGTCGAGGTGGTAGGAAGTTTAATTCAATCTTCCGACGTAGGAATAGTACGACATCTCGAGTTCTCTTGGTATGGGTTATTCGCCTCACTGCATAAAACAGAGAGAGCCAAAGCACACAGTTTTTTCTTACTTGATATCAGCATAAACTATAAACTACAAGACCAAGTACATGTGTCATCGGAGCATATTCAATTCACAAAAGACGCCTGCACTACAATAGTAACATCCAACCTCATATTATCATCCGCATCTATTCTTCTACTGTACACCAACACCAGCATTTTACCTTCTTACATAAAGCATCAACCAACATGACAGCTTTTACGTTAATATCGGTCAACTTTTTTCTCATCATAAGTAAAGTCTTAACGGAATCGGTGATACATGCACTCATCATGCTCTAATAAGATCGGTCCTAATGGAACATATGACCTTCAAAGGAGTGTACTTGGCATGACGTTCTCGCAGTATTGGATTATTGCAATAGCATCAGTACTCGTCAACGCAATCATGATGTGTTGCGCCAATTATTGAGAGGATGGATTGGCATTGAAGTAATTACTTGTAAACTAAATGTATGAGACAATCATATCACACTTCAGATATGCTTTTCTCTAATGAAGAATGTCATTTTACTCACCCGTGCTGACCCGTGAGCTGCGATGCGTAGCTGGCATTCCTGACTGTATCTGCCAAGTTCCTACAGAAAAGAGTGGTGATGTCGATGACATGGACGAAAGTGAACCTAATAGAATTATTTTACCTGTGCATCTCCTGCACCAGATTCCCCATATGAAATGAATAATATGCACCCCCTGCCCCACTAGTACGCTTCTGATTATAATTATTTGGTGGATATTCCCAATGGAGTCACCCATGAAACGAGTTGTTGCTATGGAAGGGGACAAAGTTTGTTCAAGGAAGAATGGTTGCTCCGTCGTGGTTCCAAAAGGCCATATTTACCTCCTAGGCGATAATAAGAGAATTAGCTTTGATCATCCTTCAGCCAGTCAAATCCCTCTACAACCTTTTTGATGTACGCAGGTGTGATCGTCCCCTGACCTTGTTCCTACAGTTCCTCCCACATGGCCTTTACCATGTAGGAGTTGCTTGTGCATGTCACCATACTTTGTTTCCGTGAGATATTTCTCAACTTCAAGGGCAACTTGATGGGTTCCTTTAGCCATGATGCGGCATTCGGCCTGTGTTGCCATGTTGAGATACGATTACATGAGCTAATAATATGATGTTAAAAGGAGAATATCAAATTCTGATGATCACACTCACCCAGACAAGGATCTTTTTCCTCGCCTCTGTGTATTCCTTCTTCCGGCGAAGTTCTCCAATCTCAGTGTCATTATTTAGCCAACGACCACTCTTTGTCCCAGTCCGGGCTACATAACACGTAAGGTGTACGGCCGGCTAAGTAGTACCCTAAACATTTCAGTTTTCTGTAGACACTCCCATTGATACTCCACGCCTCCGGAATATGTCTCCAGAGCTATGTTTTGCATTGTCTTCATCCGTCCCTTGGACAAATTGAAGGAATATTGTAAATAAAGATATTTTATCACAAAACGACACTTTTCTTCCACATGCAACAAGAACCTTATCTTATCAATTGAAATAGTTATCTAACAAATGATTCATCACACCCAAATCAGTCAGTGTCATGCCTCGGCAATCAAATCTTTCGCACAGCTATGTTTTGCCTTATCTTCATCCGTCATGAGCTTCTCGATGACTTCTATGTAATCCTCCGACGTAATAGCATCATCACCAATCTTTTTCATAACCTTGGCACCGAAGGTAGCGGCATTTTGGTCCGTGCGGAAGTAATCCGGCGCGTTCAACAAGAAGTTAAATGGAATGACATCATCCTTCACAAGTCCGGCAACAATGCTGGCAAGGTGTGGGAGGGCCAATGGAGCATCTATTGCGACATCGTTGAGAAATTCGAGTGGATCGTTAAGACCCAATACAAATGATTCTCCCTCGATTTTCTTCTCCTTTGCACATCGCAAGTAGAGAACCAAAAACTTATCGACGTCTGACTGCTTCATTTCGAGCACCATCAACACTGCACCATCGACGGCCTTGGCACCACGATCCACTGACCCTTCATCGCCAGCTCCCACAAGCTCATGAATCGAAAGCACTGCATCGTCGGTATCCCCGCCGACGATAAATTCCTTGAGAATATTCTTCGCCTTGTCGCCACACTCATCAGGTTTGAGATAGTTGATCTTTGGTTTCTCTGGCTCTTCCTCCTCTTTCACTGCTGGCGGAGCATCAGCCTTTTCACTAAGCTTGTTACTGCTACCCTTCTTACTATTCCTCCGTGAACCGGATTCATTCAAGGCGGCAAACTTGCCCTGGCTAGGACGACGACTCCCACCATCCTGATTGCTTCCCATAGTCACCGATCCCCGAGTGCTATACTTCTTCATTACTCCTTCAGATTGACTCCTGTGCATTGAAGGCATTGACGCATTGCGGTTAAAGCCTCCCTTCGACGGTGCCACAGACGTGAATCCATCGTCGTCAACTTGCGGTTTGGACTGTTTCTTGTCAATAAGACGGACATCTCCAGAGCTTGCACCACGGCGAATG
Source organism: Thalassiosira hispida (assembly GCA_036939495.1). Lineage (NCBI taxonomy): Eukaryota > Bacillariophyta > Thalassiosirophyceae > Thalassiosirales > Thalassiosiraceae > Thalassiosira > Thalassiosira hispida. The sequence continues at coordinate 10,928 of JALLAU010000320.1, read as the reverse complement.
CTTCCCTTGTTCATTCCACGGAGGGAGGCACTGGAATTACTGCGTTTGGCGTTGGCGCGCTCCTCTTTCTCAACCTCCTTGTGAATCTGGTCAATTGTTTTTGCTGTTTCTTCTTTCCGCCTTGTGACCCAGCCTGATGAAACAAGTAAGTGTCCAGCATGTGATGAGATTGATATCAAGCATATGATATATGATGAGTATGATGAAAACAGCAGACACGAGACCTCTCTTACCCTTTGATTTCATCTCCAGCAAATCCTGAAGCATGTACTTCATCCTATTGCTGACCTGAGGCCCCTTTTCCTTCCTCTTCCCCGCCATAATTTCCACTGTTCTCCAACAGTCAGCCAGACTGTCCGCCGCATCGGCCTTGCCCACACTCTTCATAGCATGACTCTGCTGCTCTAGACTAGACCCAATAACAGTCATGAGCTTGGAAAAACATTCCACCTTCTCTTCATCCACTTCGTCATACGTCTCCTTACTGTCCCCGTGGAGCAGGGCAGGTAGGCAGAAGAGCATAATCTTGATACTGATAAGATCCCCCTTATACAATTCGCCAATAAAACGCATATGACCAAGGTAATGCTTTTTGATAAGATTCGCATGATATTCAATCTCGTCCTTCTCCGTAACATCCTTGGTAGCCTCCTTAAGCTTCGTCGAGTTATCCGTTTCAAACTCCGTCTGGCATCGCTCCAATAAAATCTTCTTGAACTTCTTGCCCTTTTTGGACCCGCTGTCAATGCCTTCCATGGGCGTGTTGGCGAGCTTGAGGCATAGGCCGGCGTACATGGAGGAGAAATGCTGCTGTTCTTGCGCATATTGTACAATGAGATTGACAGCTCCGGTGAGTGTCTCGACGTCACGGCCAATACCACAGGCGATGAATTCATCAGACAGTTTGTCAAACTTGGTTAGTGAGAGCTTGTTGAGGATGAGCATTGCCTTTTTGAGGATCTCATCCTTGCTCTCCTCGGCCCCTTCGGCCTTAGTATCCTCTTTATCACCTTTCATCACACCAGCCTTCCAACGAGTTTCATCATTGACCTCAATAGGCTTGCAATCCTCGAGAGGCGGTGCAGTATCGTTGGGGTTATGCTTGCCTGCTTTCCCACCTTGGCCAGCACGCTTCTTATCTTTCTGTGACACATCCCCTCCAATTCGGTCCGCTTCCACCATTGCTGTAATCTCATCGATACGATTCGGCGCATCCCAAAGGCAGGCTGGAGGAGGCTTCGACGCACCCTCCTCTTCCTCCCATGCAGGGGGAGGGGCTAGAAAATTAATACGCATCGACAGGAGATCACCAACGTTGATACGTTTCACTGCCTTTTCCTTCTCCGTTTCTCCGTCACCGGCTTCCATGAGGTCCTTGGGCACTGCCTTTCCCCTTGACCAGTTCGAGTTATCATTACCGCCCTGATCTCGGTCGTTGCGCCCCCCACCATCGCGAGATTGCGAGTGTCTTTGACCACCACGATTCTGGCGATCACCGCCACGATCCCCGCCACGTTCAATCTCTTTGCCGGCGCCAGAACCGGGCTTGCCAGCGGCACGGGCCCACGAACCTCCACCGCCGCCACCTCCTCCTCGATCGTTTCTCCTACCATCGGATCCTCTGTTGTCGCCACCTCGGTTGTCACCACCTCTGTTGTCACCACCTTTGTTGTCACCACCTTTGTTGTCACCACCTTTGATGTCACCACCCCGACTTCCGCTATCCCTACCGCCATCCCTACTCCCACGATTCTGCTGTTGGTTATTTTGCCTTTGTTGTCCAGCTCCTGGCTTTTGCTGCTGCTGTGCTGGCTTAATGGGGGCCGCCGTTTTGACCGCATCCGATGTTTTGCTACCCCAAGCGGGTTTGGCTGGGGCTGGGGCAACTTTTGGTGGCGCCTGTTTGACAGCCTCTGCAGCAGAAGGCTTTGCAGCTACAGCCGCTGCAGATGTTTTGGCACCGTTCTTTGCGGGGGGGGCTGCCTTGCCACCTGATGATTCGGATGCTGCCGCCGCTGCGGATGGCTTCTTTGGGCCACCTGGCGCCCACGCAGATGCAGTGGCCTTGAGAGGAGCCTGAGTAATCGGAAAAAAACAGGGAGTTATGCAAAGAACATATCATGTGAGCAAAAAATACATTCTTTGAAATGGATTAGCTGTACAATGAAGAACAAAATTACTCACCCCAGATGGCACAAACTCTTTTGCAGTAGCGTGCAGCTTCGCGGGAGCGGGAGGTTTGAGTTTGGAACCCTCCCCGGAACCGGATTTCTTCTTATCCGCTGGCATTTCTTATCAAATCTTTCAAAAAGAATAAATATGTATGCAAGGTTTCGCTACACGAAGAGAAAATCTATTATGATCGACCTGAGCAGGCAATTGAAATATTATGCTCTGTGGGATTGATGTCCTTCCTCTGATTCTTTAGTTGAATCAATGAGGTCTACCAATTATTCACTGACGTTTTGGTGCAGATGGGAACAGAGCTGATGCGTAAGAATATATCCGTCGTACAAAACACGAGAATAAAAATACGCACAATTGCAATTGCGCTTCCTTACCTCGACACCGATTTTTCGCCGCTGTCAAGATTTTGAAGGCAGGAAGTCTACCAATAAATGCACCCAATTAATGCTAACCAATTATATCTTTTGCAGCAACGTTGTTCAACCACAGCAAGTTTGTCTCCTATTTTGCTTTTTGCTCAAGACTTGGGGAGGGAAGATGACGGGCGGGGCCATCAATCATTAGAACTGATTCCCATGTGTAAATGGTCTAACAATCACCCGTATTATGGCGGGGCCTTATCAGAAGTGACATTGTCTCATCATAGTTGAAGCTCAAAGCATCTCAGATTTTTGGTGAGCCAAAATAGGAGGGAATCTGAAATTTTGACAGTACTATGTGGGCATACATAATGCAATCACAAAGAACGAGAAAGCAAAGCTAGGAGGAGCAATGCTCTATTGTATTGTTGTAGAGCAATAAATGTGCAAGCATTGATGTGAAATAGGAGTAGGTATTGATAGTTAGGTAGGTACGTATTGATCAACAGTACTTAGGCTTGAATACTTGAAAAGGTAGCCTTGCTGAACACTAGACAGTAGTGTGTAATCAAGAGAGGAATGAAGGCACCAACGAAGAATATTGCTCTTGGGCACCATTGAGGGCGAAGTCACAATAAGGTAGAGGAACAATTAATCAAATATTATGTATGTGCGCAAAATAGTCACGAACAGCCTAGGTTAAATAATGTACTGGATAATTTGATTGTGAAATTGGTTCATAGAGAAACAGTGCTTCGCAGGAAGGAGATAACATTCAAGATCACTTGGCCTCCGGTGGTTTCTCTTCAGGTTTGGCCTCCTCGGTCTTCATTCGCTTCTGCTCTGGCTCAGCCGTGACTTCATCCTTATTGGCTTCTGGTTTCTCCTGAGTTTCCAACGGGCGCTTGGCAGGAGCATCAGGTGCAGGTGGCTTCTCATCAACAGGTGCAGTGGTGGCAGGCTCAGATGATGGCTTTACATCAAGCGATGATGGCTTGATACCAAGCGGGTTGGTGAGTTGCAACTCGGTGTCCATTGGCAAGTAGGAGAAGTAGACCAGGCTTGCAGATGACTGAATCTGAAGGCGGTAAACTGCCTCGTCGGTCATGTCAAGAGAAAGATTGCGTAGCTGATTAAGGTCCTGTTTGCAAAAAAAGAGTAAACGCATTAGAACCAAGTCGTGAAGCCATGGGTGCTTCGTCTTAAAAACACTGTCACGAGTAAACGCATACCTTCAATTTCAACTGGGAACAGTGGTATAGATTCTCAAGAACATCCTCCTTCGCTACCTTGATCAATGCCTCTCCGCATGCCTCCACAAGCGGTGGAATAGCAACAAAATTGAACACATCCTTGTCCACATACTTCCGGCACTCTGCCTCAAAGTCTTTTGCGTCAACCTTTCCTTGAACCAACTCTTGGAGGGAGGATACTACCCCTGAGTAACCGCCTTCGATTGGTTTGTTGGCACCTAGATTCTTCCTGTCAATAATGTCCTTGGCTTGATAAAGCATCGTCACCATAAGGATGTAAAGGCGCATGAAAACATAAATCCTCTCCGTGCCGAACAGCACTTGCATGTCATCTGACATCAACTGCAAAGCACTGGTATATGCTGTACTGGTATCCATTTCAGAACTACTCAAGGGTAGGAGGTGGGCGACAGCACTAGGCTTAACGTAGCCAACGCCATACGAAAACTTGACAAGGTATCTGGGAGTCTTGCCTTCCACAACAGACACAATTTGGCCATCGCCAACCGCAGTTCGCACCCTCTGGCCAGCTGAGAACTTGATCAATGACGCACCACTCATATCATCATCACCCTCCCAACGTGTTGGAATGCCAAACCAGGGTGCGATAAACTCAGTCCAAATCTTCGAAAACTGTTCCTTGCCCTTGCCATCCTTGACAAAGTAGGCCTCGAGCAACCCAAATGCATTTTTGTGAGGCATATTCTTGGACACAAGGACCGACAGGTGGGGCTGGAAGAGGGCCAACGCGGGATCTGAATTCAAAAGATGAAAGTCTGGTAGGATCATGTTCGTTGCTGGATGACGTAGGATTTTCGACGGATGTTTGGCAAATGACTTGGCCTTTTGGCACTCCTGAAATCACAAGCGCGGAAGTCATAAGTTAGGGATCAATTCGACGTCAATCCTCAGAATCAGAAATACATCTGCTCAAGACACATACCTCAAGAAGATGTTCCGTCTCGAAGCTATTCTCAATCTCCCTCTTGTAAACAAAGCACTTAACATCCAAACTGCCAGTATAATTCTGACTCAACGACTTCTTCCACTCCCTAACCAATTCCCTCTTGACCTTTCTCCACTCATCATTCTTCTCCTTGAGTCGTTTGAACACAATGGGTACCACCACTAACGGATTACGTAATAGATGTTGCAATACCTCTTCGCCACTCTCGCCGTAGATTCGGGCAATGGCGCCAATGTGAATGCTATTCAGTGCCCGATTGCGTAGCTTGTACTGCATACGGCCTATTGGTTGTCCATCCTTCTCCTCCTGCTCCCTTAGCCTTGTAGCCTCCTCGGCCACTGGCTCAAGAACCCTCATCACGCTAGCATTCCGTTCAATGGCCATGTCAACCTCATGCATCTCATCTTCCACACGTGACAATACCTCTTCGTACACATTCCTCCTAACCTTGATACCATCGTAATCCTCCGGACTATTAAAGTACTTCTCACCCTTGCCTTCCTTGCTATATTCCTGCGCCATACAAAAGCACCCGTAATTCAACGCCGCCTTATCCTTCTCCGTCTCCCCCGAAAATTTGTCAAATACAAAATCACTGGGGTACGTCCAATAACTGGGACTCAATTTTCCACTCGCCTCGCCCAAGTCATACTCTTTAATGGGATAACTACCATACTTTCCCTTGAAACGTTTCGTTGATTCCTGTGTCGCAAACGGTCCTCTTCCCACCAACACCTTCTCCAACTCCGATAATAAAGCCATGGCAGCATGCGTCGCATGCAAATTCGTAGCATTCGTCGCGTTGGCACCACTTTTCGGGGTATTCCCCTGAATAAACAACCCTCTCAACAATTGAATCAATTCATCCTTATTTAGTATACCCGCACCAAATAAATGGAGGCATTTGATGAATTCCATGTACGGTGTTTGTTTTCTGTTCACGATTGGCTTGTCGGGGAAGAGATCGCGGCGGAAGAAGTGCTGTTTGACGTGGTCGAAGAAGGCGGATTCGGAGGTCATGGGTTGGATGGGGGTGGGAGGGACAGTTGTTGGGCGGCCGATGAGGGTGGCTGCTTGGGCGGGGTTTAGCTCGTTGCTGTGAATTGAGTGGGAGTGAAAGGAGAGATGCAAATGAGACATATTATATATCATGTGAGCACATGATTCAAAAAATCTTGCAAATAGAAGCACATTGCACTAAACTGCATCATGGCATCAAACAAAGCAATCCAACATATACATCAAGCACGTGACATGCTACTCACCGTCTGGGAGGCCTAACCGGACCAAAGCTAACCACACCATGCACCGCCCCCCTCGCAATCTCCCTCTCCCGATCCTCGCTCCTACCCTTCGTAGCACCAAATGGAACCTTTGCAATATGAGATGGCACAGTCTCCTCACGCTTGGCGGGTGGATGATGCGATGCACCCGCACTTCCGTATCGACTCGCAGCCGTGGAAGAGGGTACGGGAGGCGCTGGGGGCAGTACCATGGTGGTGCCACCCCTTCCTCTACTGATGCTAGGTGCTGGCGGAGGTGGAGCGGATGCCATGACACCACCAACGCCTACACGTCCTCCACCCACTCCGACACCCATCATGCTAGCCGCCTGCTCCTTCCTCTCCCTAGCCGCCTGTTCCTGCCTCACCCTCATTCTATCTTCCGCCTTCTTCGCCGCCACGTCCAACTGCGCCTTGGCCTGACTCTGCACGGCATCCGGTAAAAAGTACGTGAATTCCTTGAGTAAATCAGCGTGATCTGCAAATAATAACGAGACCTCATCCAACACCTCCTTGATGCCACGCTGTTCCTTTTGATACGTGTGCAGTATCTCCAGGAACTTGCGATAGATTTCGGGGTGGGATGCAAAGCGTTTTTTGATCGTGGTGACGTAGTTGATGGCGTGGTCGAATTCGACTGGTTGTTTGGAGGCGGATCCTGCGGATGCGGCTGGCGGCGCGCCCGGTGGTGGAAGGGGGGGCGGGGGTGCGCGGAGGCCTTGGAGGGGTGCCGAGGAGGGGGCGGGCGGAGGTCCTCCTGCCATTGGACCGGGACCGCCTTGCATTTGCGGACCGCCGGGACCGCCGCCCTGCATTGGACCTCCGCCCATGTTGGGAGGGGGAGGAGGTCCCCCCCTTCCCATATTGTTTGGTGCTCCTGGTCCTCCCCTTCCCATGGCACCCGGTGGTGGTCCCACCATTCCCCTCCCCATGCCTCCCGGCGGAGGACCCTTCATCATACCCTGCGGACCACCTGGAAACGGCGGAGGACCTCCCGATCCTGGAGGACCGACGCGCTGTCCCATGCCGCCCGGTGGTCCCCTCATACCCGGCGGCGGAGGGCCGTGTCCTCCATGAGGACCGTGCGGTCCTCCCATCCCCCCAGGCCCCATTATCCCTCCCATACCGCCGGGTCCCGGTCCACCGCGTCCCATCGATCCGGGCGGACCCATTCCCATTCCCCGTCCCATGGCTCCCGAACCGGGCGGAGGTCCCATCCCCCTTCCTCCCATGGCACCGGGAGGCGGTTTCAGCTGCATTCCCGCCGGTGGGCCGCCGCCGGGACCGCCTCCCAAAGGCTGCGGCACCCCCCCCGGAGGAGGAGCAATGGCAATCACGCCGCTCCTCCCCGGCTCCCTGTACACGGGCCACGCGCTCCCGTCCAACGGCAGTTCGATCCGATACCCTTCCGGGAGGAAGGTGTTGAACCCCAGCACTAATCGCTTGTTGCCGTGGAACAAGGAGGCGACCCGTCGGATGACGCCGGGGGTGTCAATGGCTTGGGATTTGAACGTTTTCATAATGTCGAGAAATTCATTGTAAATGTGGGGACGGTCGCCGAATTCCATTTTTACTTGGTCTAGGTACATTAGGGCGTCTTCTACGCGGAGTTCTCTCATGGTTGCTGATTGGATTGATTTGTTTGTTTGTTTGTTTGTTTGTTTGTTTGTTTGTTTGTTTGTTGTTTGACCAAGAAGTGCTGCGTGTTGTCGTCGCGTCGGAAGATCCTATCTTGTGTTTCTAGGTGTGGCGCTGCCCGAATGCAATGCGGCTCTTATCGCTCCGACCTTGACGTGTGGGCGAATGCAATTGGTTGCTGTGAGGAAGATGTTGTACTATCAATCAGGGCTATTATATCAGGGCGGCGGCGTCGTCAGCGTTGGCATTTCCCCCTTCGTCGTGCTCATGGTTAGAAGATGGTCTTATTATTATTATGGTTCGGGTCGAGATAGCGCCATTTTTTGGTGTTGCGTGTTGTGGTGGATTTCGTAAGCGATAGGTTACAGACGTACCTAGGTCTTGGCTTGTACCAAGACTTCATCGCCAACACCATCTTGACTACTACCGCTACATACTTTTCTTGACTTCTTTTCTCCCTTTGCTGAGAACAAATCTGCGATGAAAGATCCAAAACATCAACCTTCCCGCCAAGACCTCCCCTCTCGCTGACATGCACGACGTAGTGTTTGTTTGTTAAGGTATCATCCGTCTGTCGCAACAGGCGTAGGTGAATTATCTATGTTACGATACTTTGTTTAGTATTGTTTACGCAGCTTAAGGATACAAATGGCACATTCGGACATAACTGGAAGTGACATTTTTTTGATGTTATGTACAATATACAACGGCCAGATTAACTCTGGGCAATTTGTCGCAAACACTACGTCGTGAACGAGCGCATCAACCAGCTAGCACAACGCCGCCGATATCGATATCGTGAATAGTCGCCCGATAGCCCGCCCAACCCGCCCAACCGTGGCCCAACTCAACGCGTACTAGGCGCCTCCGTCGAACCATTTCCAAAGGAGCGGAGCCAAGGCGTGATCGCAGGCATCGACTTTGAGTAGGGCATTAATTGTATCTTGTTGTGGAGCGCAGTGATGATGGTGGTGGTACGATCTCTAATACTAATAGGAACACTTGCCATGGCTCCCTTCATCTCAATAATGGTGATGGTGAATGATGTGGATGCCGCCATAAGTTTCATGCCAAGATACAAATGCATAACGTCATTTACACCGCTGCAACCAGAAACTTTCAATAGAAGGTGCACTATTTCAGATCTACGAGGTGGGAATCTTGAGGATGTCGATAGTGTTGTTGCTGGGCAGAGTAGTGGCTCGCGAGATATATCAGAAGAGCCTTTGGGTAGCAATAATGCTCCTCAAGCGGCTGAAAAAGAAGATGAAGAACATGATGATGATGAACCATGGGAAGAGGAGATTAGAAGAACAAAGGCATTCTATAATCAACCCAGAATATCAGATCAAGCAGACAAGGTTCTCATCACTGGTACACCAACCACTGTAAAAGTTGAGGACAAGAAGGGAACTACATATGAGGATGAAAGAGCCTTTGGTAATGCTCAAACTACAAGTTATGATGAGGTAGAAAATCACATGGAATCAGAAGATCGTGATGACACGGTGGAAACTAAAGCAATCAATCAGCAATCCCCAGAAGGAGTTATTGATGCATCATCTAATACGGACATATCAGAAGAAGTCGATGATTTATCATCTGGACAAGGTGCAATCGATAACTCTGAAATTGTTCAAGACGAGGGATCTGCCGATACCTCTATCCAAGATGAAAGCACTACTACGCCACTCGATGACAATGAAAATGGAGAAAATAGCGAGGTCGTTGCTGAAGAAGAAATTGTGGAAGAAGAGGCACATGTCAAGAGTCAAGACGGCGAAGAAGGAGACGACAGTCTAGCAGGCAAAGAAGCAGATGCTGGCGATGAAGACAACATCGGTATTGTCGGTGTATCTGGAAATGATGCGAAACATGAGGAGAAATCGGCTGATACCCGTAGTCAAGATGAAATCACTGCGCCACTTGAAAATATAGTAGAGAGCGAGATCAACGCTGGAGAAGCCAATGAAGAAGAAGAGGCAGAAGAACAACCAAGTGTTAAAGAAACAGATGTTTTCGAGGAAGAAAGCTCTAACGACATCGGTATTGAAGCAAAAGATTCAGTGTCAAATGAAAGCGAGGAGCCGTCTGATGTTAATATTATAGTAGCGACAGACACGGTTGGTGATGAATTAGAAGGCGCAGTGGCTGCTGAAAATGAGGAACCTCCTGTTCATGCAGAAATTGAAGAAGCCAGTTTAGAAGAAGACTATCTTGATGAAAGTCGAGGTCAAGAGGTCTTTCCTATTTCTACTCAAGTTGATTTGAAGGAGAAAGATCTATTGCTTCCCCACAGGTTTGAGAAGGCTACGAAGGCCACGGCAACAAACAAGCTTGTTGAAGAGGGATTGCGCAGGCTACAGCGAAGAGATGGCGATCAGCCATCGATTCAATATGTAATGACAAGGGCAATGCAGAGAGTGCTTGTGGACGAGCTTCGATATGATCCATTGGAGGTGAAGGCTATGCGGCCAGATGTTGCCGTTGTTATTGTTGCAGAAAACTTGGAACGGCCTGATTTAGAATCACTGCCTTCGCGGTTCTACAATAATATTGAGCCATTCATGGCAATTGAGGAAAGCACGGATGACAAATCATTCAAGGGAACTGTCATCGACCTTTTCCATAAGCTTCAGGAGAGAGTATCGATTTTGTTGAGTAGTCATCCAGAAACAGCTGCAATGGCACTGGGAGTTGGATTATCAGTACTATTCAGCTCAACCCATGGACACAAGAAGAAGAAGAAGTTGGATGGGACTGCACCAGCATCTGAGGTTCCATCGAGTTTTGAGGTGGTTCCATCAGATGCAGTGAGCTCTCCCGATATTGAGGATTTCGGTCATGCTGCAGATGATAAATCATCTGCTCCAGAATTGCAGCCAGATGACCTGGACAAGAATTGGCTGGATAAACTGATTTCGTTTGTGAGCAAGCCTTTCGGGGCCTAATGAAAGATGAGCATACTTAAATATCATGAATACAGTGAAAATCTCATATTTTCATTATCTTACACGTATCATTTCTACATAAGGGCGCCTTGAATTGATTCGTGGGATTGTGGAAAGAGCTCAGCCTCAAGGGGGGGGGGGGGTCAAGTGGCTGGAACCAGGGGGGTGTGCTGGAACAGGCTCGAAGCTATCGTAGTAAAGCTAGGCACTTCACTGGTTAAGGAGGATGGTAGTAAAAAGCTAGCTAGCTAAACTCAGACTGAGCTTGGGTAGGTCTGCTGGCGTTTCAG
>JALLAU010000319.1:0-19804 GCA_036939495.1 Thalassiosira hispida | reverse complement strand
TTACCTACTTTTTAGTACTAATTCCTACGTATTTCCTACATAGGGGCATGTCACAGGCCAATTAAGGGGTTAAACTCGTACGTAAAAGGTATCGGGTAGATAAGAAGGCTTTTCCTAAGATTTAACGCCGGAACTTATATCAGTTTTGGCGCCAAGGCGGTTCAAGAGTCTCAAAATACCTATTCCCCAACTCCCAATAATCAAATACGATAGCTCCCAATTCCCAATCTCAATCCAAATCTCAATCCTCTTCAGTTTCAGTCTTGTTGTACGGCTTGGCTTGAGCGTGATCTCGCTATTTCTTCTCATCCTCTCCACAGAGTCTAGAGAGTACTCTGCTTCTCTAGATCGGCCAACAACAACAATAAAAAATAATGGTCAGCGGCCTCGCCTCCTCGATTCGGTCGGCCACCGAAAGCGCAACCTTCGATCTCGCCGGACAAGACGCTTCCTCGATCAAAACCACAGTCAAGGATGCCTTCTCTCAGCCCATGTCCCTCGCAGACATGATACGAATCACATTCGTCGTGGGTGGCGGAAAGTTATCACGTTCAAAGTACGATGACAAGGCGATGCACGCGGTAACTTCGACGTTGAAACAGCTGGATTACGATGAGGATCGTGGTGCAAGCTGCATATTGGAATGCGCTGGGTGTTTCAAGACGCAGCATGACACGGGGAAGAATGTATTTACTGTCGTTGTATTTCCAAAAGTGGCCGATGATGTGGTAAAAAACAAGAATGGCAAACATCAAACTGAAGACGAGGATTACGAGCCGCTCGTACCCACCAATTCGCCCGGGTACAAACTGGCGGTGTGTAGCTTCCAGCCCACGTTTCAGAAACTTCTCTCCACATACTGCCCCACATACTTCGAGAAGAAGGAATGCTCACGCTGCCTCGAGGGGCTGTTACAGATAGAACTGGCATTGGAAAACAAATTGATGGTTGGAAACCCATTGGATGCCGGAGAACAGGCGTTTTACGATGAATCGAGCGAACTCAAGGAGAAATATGCATTTGCCCAGAAGGAAGCCGGCAAACATGTCGAGGATGGAAAACTCACTCTGGATGAGAAACATGCATTGGTGGAAATGAATAAAAAGAGGATTGAAACGTTGATGAACGAGAAAAGCTCTGCGTCCGTGGCTGAGAAGTTGAAGAGGGCGTTGGCACGGAAACAGCAATTGAAATCTTTGACGGATGAGGTGTTGAAAATGAACCCATCGTACCCACCTTCATTGAGGCATGAGAATCAAATTACAGCGCTGCGAAAGAAGCTGTTGCCGCTCCAGGCATTGGAAGGTGTGTCCAGGGGGCGATTGTTGACGTTGGGTGAGACGAGATCATTAACTGAAAAGGAGGAAATTGAGATCCAGATTGAACGTTTGGAATCGGCCAGTTGTGGCTGGTTCGAGGACGAGGAGCTCTTTGAAGATCGTCTTCAAGAAAGTCGTGACAAATTTGATGCGAAATTTGCCCGTTCAAAGAGAAGTGGCGGAAAGACAACGGAAAGAGCTGCTGGGAAGGGCGGTGGGGGGAATTCCAACGCAGTGAATAAATGGATATTGCCGGGTGAAAAGCCAAAGAATGCGTGGGGGGCATCATCGAGTAGTAAGGGCAAGCGAAAGGTCAAGGGCGGGGCGGTATTTACGGCCATGATGATGGATAGTTCGAGCGAGGAAGAGGAATCGGAAAGTGAGGAAGAATCAGAGGTGGTGGTGGCGAAATCCAGTACATCACCAAAAAAGAAACAGCATCTGTTGCTTTCGGAAAAGGCCGCAGAATTGGTAAAGAAAAACAGCAATGCACCTGTCCCTACAACAAACACCAAAGAACAGCCAGCTGAAACTGGATCGGCACCCAAAGCAAAGAAAAAGAACAAAAAGAAGAAGAAGGGTACCAAAGGCTCGGGGAAGAAGGGTAGGGAAGAAGATATTGAGGAGATTGAAGAGACAACTGAGTCCACATCAACGGCTGTATCATCAAAGAACGATGCACCATCGTCAGTATCAGAGAGCTTATTCGCTTTTTGGCTGTCATTTCTCCTGCCTTTCATTATGTTTATTATTTCTTTGATTGTATCGCTAGTGACCTCAATGTTCGCGGGAAAGAGCAAGAAGGGAGGCAAGGAGAAGAGAAGATAAAATCAACAACTGATACTCTAAACAATCAATTAGCCTACGCCAGTGCAAGATTTATTACGTGAACGTGAGAAACTGTGACAACCACTCAAACGCGTCATTTTACCCCATTCGTCTCACTTCATTCCACTGGAGGAAAGGCAACGCATCAATCGTGTCTGGTGGGCAACTTTTCCCCATAGATATCCTGCAATTCGAGTCCATATTTCAACTCATTCTTCGACATCTGAACCATCACCAATGACTACGCCAGTGAAGATTATGTGAGGAATTGAGACAGCCACTCGAAGGCATCCTTGTATCCCATTCGTCTCACAACAGAGCACATGAAGACCTCCACCGGAGAAGCAACACATCGATCGTCGAACTGATGATCAGCAACATCCTTCCCATAGGTATCCTGCAATCCAAGTGCAAACTTCAACTCATCCTCCGACGCCGCCGATGGCATATCAATCTTATTCCCTAGCACCAAGAACGGGACTCCACGAAGCTCATCGCTCGAAAGCAAATTGTCCAGCTCGCGCTTTGCCTCGGGAAATCGTTGTCGATCGATAGCATCCACGAGGAAAACCACGCCATCGACCGTCGTGGTGTAATCCTGCCATAGCCTCCGGGCCGTTTCGTGTCCGCCCAGATCGAATGCCTTGAGCTTCAATCGTCCGACGATGAGCTCCTCGCTATTTGGGTGAATTGTTGGCTCTGCCGATACAGCTCGATTGTCTTTTAGCATGGCCAGCAGCGACGTCTTGCCTGCGGTGATGTCAGATGATAGGAAATGTAAGATTGTATAAGGTGAGTCGGCTCTAAGGGAGCACAAATAACAGAGTCTTGCCTGCGTTATCCAGGCCAAGGAACAGCACCTTCGCATCCTTGTGACACAGCCCTGTGGCGGCGAGGAAACTATAGAACCAATCCCAGATGAACGACATGATGTTTCGAGATCGGTTATCTGATGGATGGACTTAACTTGGGAGACTGTTTTGACTGAGTAAATTTAAATGTTGCATTCGCAATCCTTCTGTCACAATTTTGTAAATCACATGAAGATGAATTACAGCTCAATATTACTTCTTATTCCGCATCCTATGCTCCGTTGAAACCCCAAAGCCTCCAGTGCTTTTTGCCGGTCGCCCGGTTTCCCCATCCTGCTTCTTCTTGTACTCCTGACGCTGACACTTTACCCAAACTCCAAGGGCTGGATTTTCTTTATACCTATGGTACGTTGCAATGTCCTTTGAGTTGCTTGTGTGCCTCGAGCTTCCGTCATTCGCAGTCTATTAGCTTCTTTCAGTTGCGCACTATTGGCCCAATTCTTTTCAAGCAAACTCCAATGCGATGAAGTCATCTCATGTCTCGGCCAGTCGCAAACAAACTCCTTGCTTCTCTTCTCAAACCCGCAGTAATCGGACCTCCAATGCTTCCACGCAATTGACAGCCCTCAGCATACTTCCGTTGCAAAGACTTGAACAATTCAGAGTCCAAATCGAATATGCCACTAAGTGATGAATCATCATCCTTGTCAGCATCCTTCTTCTCGCTCTTCTTCGCAGACTGAAAAATCAACCCGTTTTGAGACGGGAAGCACCTCCTCTTGCCTATCATCCTGATCGACAACCTTTGTTGGGCTATCTGGACGATTGATCTCTGATTGGAAGGTTTCACCTTCAGCAACATCGACCAAAATTTCTTTGACGTCTTGTACAAGCGACTCGATGGATGTGGCAGATATAGCAAATAATTCGAAGCCAGGCAGCTGATGTAGCTCATCGTCTGATACTGCGTCTTGCTCGAGTTCAGCTTCCAGTTGAACAAGTTCATCGTCCGATAGCTTCAGCTCTTGTTGATCATCATGTGACTCAGCTTGTGTACCACGTCGTATATCACCATTAGAAACTCGAGACGCCTGCTCCAAGTCTTGCTCGAGCTCCGCTTCGAGTTGAGCAATTTCAGTATCTGATAGCATATTATTACTTAGATAGAATTTATTCAAGTCAAAGAGATTGCTTGATGGAGTTTCTCAAAGACCTCTCAAGTGATTTGTACGTGCACCCGGAGAGAGCCATTTCGAATTTCGCTTCGTCAGCTGGAAAGATAAATTCTAAATTCCAATTTGATTTGGCTTCGTACTTCCAAGTGTCAAGGTTATTAGCTGTGGTTAGACTGGCTCTGTACTGTCGTCGTCCTGTCTTCGCTCTGGAAGCTCAACTCGTCTTTGCCAAGATGTCAGAGAAAACAGAGTATGAAATGATGTGGGGGGCCAAGGTCAAGACCCCGACGGCGATGCCCGATGATATTCTCAAGGTCCGTTGAAATGACAGGAAGCTCTTCTTTTCCATACATTTTATCTTTGTTTGCATCGTTGTCGTTGTATTTACTTCGCATCACTCTCTCTCTCTTTCTCTAGGATGCAATTTCGACCGCTATCCGGATCTTGTCTGAGTGTAAGCCTAACGACGAGAACGACGAAGCGAATGCTGCTATTCAACAAATCAAGGCATGTCTATCCTTCGACCTGTCAATCGTCTTCTCGTCATCTCTACTTCTAATACACCTTCTCTTTTGTATTTACTCTTAACTCTTTTCGACCAGGATCACATGGACGAAAAGTGGACCCCAAATTGGCACGTCGTATGCGGCCGATCCTTTGGGAGCCTGGTCACCCACGAAGCCAATCGCTTCGTGTATTTTTACGTGCAAGACGACAAGGCGGTCATGATCTATAAGGCATAGTTTGCTGTGTTGCGGCGATCAAGATGTCTACCTAAGACACAATGCAAAACCAAGGAATAGTTGATCGAGATATCCTCATTTTGTGAACCGAGAATCATAGCTATCTATAATCCAATCATTAACATCCAACTATAACTGTTCTTTGACAAAA
Organism: Thalassiosira hispida; assembly: GCA_036939495.1. Lineage (NCBI taxonomy): Eukaryota > Bacillariophyta > Thalassiosirophyceae > Thalassiosirales > Thalassiosiraceae > Thalassiosira > Thalassiosira hispida. The sequence continues at coordinate 14,776 of JALLAU010000319.1, read as the reverse complement.
TCCACTCCTACGCACTACATTATGCTCTCACGATCATGCCGTTTTCTTTTCCTCTACATCATCATCAGAATCATCATCCTTGTCAGCATCCTTCTTCTCGCTCTTCTTCGCATGATCCTCGCCATGTCCAAAAATCTTCTCAAACGCCGACCCCGCCGCCTTAGAAAGTCGTCCATATATCCCACCCCCGCTATGTTTCATCTCCTCGTCAAACTCACGAAGCAATTCCTCTTGACGCTTTGATACCTTCTTGGGAATTTCGATTTGGAGGTGCACAATGTGATTTCCCTTCCGTCCCTCGGAATGCAAGTGCGGGATACCCTTGCCACGGAGCAGGAGCTTGGCCTCGATTTGCGTTCCCTGAGGTATCTTCATCTCGACAATTCCCGTTAATGTTCGTACGTCTACCGTCCCTCCCAAGACAGCTTGGGTTAAGCTGATGGGACACTCGGTATGTACATCGATCCCATCGCGTTGAAAGTACTTGTCCTCGTCGACCAACACCTGCACGATTAAATTACCCCGTTGTGCGCCTGGATCACCCTCGGCACCCTGCCCCGTCATTCGTAAATTCATCCCATTGTCAATCCCCGCCGGAACGTCCACGGTAACATCACGTTCCTTAACCTCCATCGTATTCTTTTTCTTATTGTGTATCTGATACCTCAAATGTAACTCCTTCTTCGCGCCCATGACCGCCTCCTCGAAGGATAGACGGACATGCATCTGCAAGTCGGCACCCTTTCGCGGACCGCGGTTACGACGTCTACCAGAATTGCCACCGCCACCGAAGAATGCCTCGAATAATTCCTCGGGGTCAATCCCTTGGTTGTCGCCGCCCGCGGATTCGAAGTGGAAGGAACCGTCTCCGCCGGAGAAGCCGCTAAAGCCTTCGAATCCCGAGAAGGGGTTGCCGCCGCCTGGACCACCAAACCCAGCGTTGGGGTCGATTCCTGCATGGCCGTAGGAATCGTAGAGTTCGCGTGTTTTGGCGTCTGAAAGCACTTCGTAGGCTTCGGTGGCCTCTTTGAATTTGCCTTCGGCTGATTTGTCATCCTACAAAATGAGTTACATTCAGGATAAAGTCATGCAAGTATAGAAAAATTAGAATCACATGGGCAATTTCCAATGGAAATGATGATATATTTTTGATTGAATTCATTTGAGAATTGATATCATGGAAGAAAGGCTCGGACATTGAATCATCCCCGGTCCATAATACCATGAGATTCTCACCTTGTTTGTATCAGGATGATATTTCTTGGCCAACTTAAAGTAAGCCTTCTTAACCTCGCCCTTATCAGCACCCTTCCCCACTCCCAATACGTCGTAAAAGTCTCTTTTGGATCCAGATGATAATGCTCTTGCTGTCACTTTGTTATTGTTATTGCTGCTGCTTCTCGCTTCGACAAAGTTATTATTGTTGGTCATTCCGCCCATGAGCAGTGATGATCGATGTCCTGAGAAAGATGAATAATTTCGTCGTTGGTCGAAACCCCCATAGGAAGGAGGCGACTGCGACCTAGTCGAAATGCCATTGGATGATGACAAACATCGTGTCGTTGCCGAGGTAGGTGCACATGCCGACGACGACTGGGATACCCCTGCACCGACACTACTAAGCGCTCTATGTCCAGTCGATGCCGCCAGCGACGCCACCGCTGGTCGACGCGCAGCTGTGGCTGCTGTGGCTATGCATGCTGCGGGGGTTGTCATGATTGTTGTGGGTTGCTACGATATTCGTGTGTTCTTTTATATGGTGCATAGATGTAGAAAAAAAATCCCATTGCCATTTTTTGATGTGGCGTGGGGGAGAAGAGATTTCGAGAGAATTTTTGACTGGCGCCGTCTGTACGTCCCATGTGGATCTTTCACAGTGCAGATAAGTATGAAAAAGTGCTTTAGATTGGTTATATTGAGCAGTGCAACTACTATGAAAGATCGTTCGGTGCAAGTTTATTTGTGATATCTAAGGTTTGATTTTTTGCACTCGTGGCGAGCAATGACGCAGCGCGATTTCTTATATGTTGTGCAGAACCTATGTATTGTTATTGATATTGTACATAAAAATAAATCAGATTGATCCAGCCCAACAATGAGTTTGTTCGCCCTATCATCCACCGCCTCACGGCACCTTCGCCATCAATTATTATCAACTTCCGGCTCCGCCCCTACGTCCTCTCTTCGGATAGGCAGCGGTAACATCTCCGCGGCGGCTAATTATCGTCATTTTGCCAATGGAGCCAAAGGAGAAAGTGGGAGTGGCTTGCGTCGAACCCAAACCAAGGGCCGAGGACCCACTGCCGTTCCAAAGTCACAACCATCCTCCCAAACTAATACAGTAGCATCAACAGAAGCAGGAAGAGCGGCGGAACGGTTCAAGTCAGACCCACACTTCATCGCGAACGAAATGGTCGCGTCAGGTTCAGGCGGAGGCCGTGCCCCGGGCACCGAGGCAGTAGCCACCCTAACGAAGGAACAAAAAATATCCAACTTTGCCATGGCCACGGGATTATTCGGATTTGTATCCTACATATTTTACTACTCGCTGGCATCTGTCGGCGGGGCGGAGAATGCCAAGGCACTCATTTTCGGTGGTGATATACGACAAACTCAGGAAGGCGGTGAGACTGTGAATCCTGGCTTTGAAGAATTTCTAAAGGAGGCCAACGAGGGACGATCCGTGGAGGAGAAACGTATACAGGCCGAAGATGAGGCGAGGGGGGAGGCACGTGAATTGGCAGAATTGGAGAATTCGACTGCTGCCCGTCTCAAGGCTGAGGGCGTGGAGGATAGTTCTGCGAATGAGGAGGAGGAACGTGAGATGGCAAGGGTTGCTGGATTCGTCGATGGAGAGGCAGGTGCAGCTGGTAAAAAGAGGCCACTTTGGAAACGTGCTGTTTTCTTTTGGAGAAGAGAGTAAACAAAGTTTCTTGGAGTCTTGTTCTTGCCCATCTTCATCTATGTCAGATCATGAGGTCAGTTTGCAATGATGGTACCTTATCATATTACTATTATTCAGTGGGAGAGATAAAGAATGTCATGCTGAGGTCGAGGCAGAAACCCAGTTTATCATTAACAGGCATCTCCTGGAGATACAATGTTGAATCTTTAGTATTAAAGAGACCACAAAAAACAACACGTGTGTAGCACACTCCATCTAATATTATTCTTGTTGTTGGAGGCTTATTTGGCAATTGTGGATTACATTCCATCTCTTATTTCTCTCTCCTCCCTCAAAGCACATTGTGGTTACCTACAATTCCACTGTGGTCTGAAGAAGAAAGGTTTCAAACAAAAACACCAAATAACTCGCTTCAGTTGTGCCATGATATTATGTACGTTATTTATCTACGTGGGAATCTAGTCGCCAAATCCCATTTCCGCCGCCCCCACCCCCCCATCCAGGCGAAGGTCTTGCATAATCACACAATAATCACATCACATGCACCATCGAACGTTGTACAAGAGCTAGGTCAGTAAGAAGAGAGAGATAAACATCCAACATACAGGACAGGTAGAAGCCACCCCGACGCCCCAGCCACGCCACGACAATGCCCGAGAATAAGGAAAAGAAGAGTAAAAAGACCAAGTCAGGAGGCGGAGGAGCCGACACCGTTGCCGAACCCCCCCTAACGGCCGTCGAGCGCCTACAGTCACTCAACCTCGTCTCCCGCATCGCCTCCGAATGGAACAATCATCTGGGCATATCCGACCGCACCCTCGCGGAATTCGTCATTAACTTGGCCGAACGTCGAATCAAGTCCTATCTGAAGGAACACTTCGTTCGCGACGGGGGATCGTTGTATCACGCGTCGCTACTTTCCGACGATGCGAATAATAAAGATAAGCTCCGTGTAGGGCTCGTCTCGTCGTCCATCGAACGCGACGTCGAGACCATATCCGCCTTTCGCAATGATTTGATATCCAACGGGGCGGGGGAGTCTATTCCCCCGACATTCGCGGCGAGGATATTGCGTGTGGTTTGCGATATGAGTCCGAGGGCGGAACGTCAAATGAAGAAGATGGAGGAGAAGAAGAGCGCCAAGAAGAAGAAGTTGCAAAAGAAGCAGGGTGGTGTTGGTGGTGGAGGTGATGGTGATGGACGAGTCATGTCGTCGATTCCGCCATCGGAACGTAAGAATGAAATAGAGTCGCAATTTCCTGGATTGGCGGGGACGAATTTGATGGGATCTGTTCCGTTGGAAGAGGGCTTTTATGAGCATGGCAAAGGTGGCAGGAATGGTGACAGTAAGAAGCAGGAGTATGACGTGCACCAAAGGTCGAGGAACAAAAGGGGACGATGGGACAATGAAGGAGGGAGCGAGAACAAGGAGCCACCGATTGAAGAAACGGGAAAACGTTCGAAATCCAATCTCCCAGCTTGGATGACACAGCAAAAATCGGACAGTACGAATGATACTACTGCAGATAATGTCAAGGAAACGAGCGTCCGATCTAAATCCAATCTGCCCGCGTGGATGACTCAAAAGCAACAACAACCCACTGCTGCCCAAGAAGGAGGACGGCCGGTATTGACACTGTACCAAATTTTCACGGGGACAATCCAACGCGTACTTGACTTTGGCGTGGTCGTCGAGCTAAATGTCCCATCCATCGTCTCCAGCAGCTCCACCGAAAAAATATCTGGCATGGTCCATAAAGCACACGTGTCCAAAACCCGCATCGAAAAGCCACGTGATGCAGGGGTACGGCCCGGACAGCGAGTTTACGTCAAGTTGATTTCCATTGGAACACGAGGCATTGCGGGTGGCGCGGGAGAGGGTGGCTTGATGCTTTCCATGAAGGATGTGGATCAAACTTCGGGCAAAGATTTAATGCCCCATAGAACGGCGGCGGCGTCTGGAGGTATGATGGGGGGCGGTACTCATAATAATAATGGCGGTGGTAATGTTACCGAGAATGCCGCCGCATCGGCTTCTGCGGCGGTCGTGCACCCCGGGCTGGACGTTGCGGCGTTGAAGAGACGGCAGGAAGAGGAGGAAGCCGAGGCGTCGGCGCGCGGTCCCATGGGGGGAGGGGGTCGTGGAAATAACAATAGCGGAGGGGGCGTCCGTAGGAAGCAGCAGCTCACGGAACAGGAATTGTTCGAGGCGCAACAGCTGATCCGGTCGGGTGTGTTGCCCGTGGAACAGTACCCCACCTTCGACAACGAGGGAGGAATGGGCATGCTCGCCCAAGAAACGACCGAGGAGGAGACGGAAGTGGAACTCGCCGACTTCGAGCCGGCCTTCCTGCGGGGTCAAACTCGCAGATCGGGACGGGACCTCGAACCCGTCCGCATCGTCAAGAATCCCGACGGATCGTTGCAGCGCGCGGCAATGCAGCAGGGGACGCTGGCGAAGGAACGGCGCGAATTGCGCCAGGCGCAGGCGAATCAGCTCGTGGATTCGATACCCAAGGATCTCAATCGGCCGTGGGAGGACCCGTTGCCGGAGGCGGGAGAGCGGCACTTTGCGCAGGAACTGCGCAGTATCAACATGAGCGCGTTCGACGGCGCGCCGGAGTGGAAGCAGAAGGCGGAGAGTAAGACGTTGTCGTACGGTATTATATCGAGCAAGAGCATCAAGGAGCAAAGGGAGGGGTTGCCCATTTACAGGTTGAAGGCGGAGCTGTTACGTGCCATGACGGAAAATCAGGTGCTGGTCGTGATTGGGGAGACCGGGTAAGTTCAAATGATGCTCGTAATGAATACAATACAACAATGGTCTCATAATCCATTCATTGTCAAAAATCTAAAGGTCAGGGAAAACCACGCAAATGACACAATACATGCACGAATTGGGGATAACCCGGAATGGGATGATAGGGTGTACCCAGCCGAGGCGTGTGGCCGCTGTGTCTGTCTCCAAGCGCGTTGCCGAGGAATTTGGATGCACTCTAGGGGAAGAGGTGGGATACACAATCCGATTCGAGGATGTCACCTCTAAGGCTACCATTATTAAATACATGACAGACGGAATGTTGATGAGGGAATATTTAGCTGACAATGATCTTAGGCGATATGGTGCCCTGATGCTGGATGAAGCGCACGAGCGTACAATCCACACGGATGTCCTATTTGGCTTGCTCAAGGACCTTTGCCGTCGCAGGCCTGACATGAAGCTCATCGTGACATCTGCCACACTCAATGCCGAGAAATTCTCAACGTACTTCTTCGAGTGTCCCATTTTCACCATTCCCGGACGGACATACCCCGTAGAAATTCTCTACACAAAGGAGCCCGAGAGCGACTACCTCGATGCGGCGCTAATCACCATCATGCAAATTCATCTCTCCGAGCCTGCGGGAGATATTCTCCTTTTTCTTACGGGACAAGAGGAAATTGATACAACCTGCGAAACGTTGTTCAGCCGTATGAAGGCGCTCGGGGACTTGGCGCCCGAGCTGATCATCCTTCCTGTATACTCTTCCCTTCCATCGGAGATGCAATCCCGCATTTTCGAACCGGCCCCACCCGGTGCGAGAAAATGCGTCGTGGCGACGAACATCGCCGAGGCATCGTTGACGATTGACGGTGTCTACTACGTGGTCGATCCGGGATTTTCGAAACAGAAGGCTTTCAATGCCAAGCTGGGGATGGATTCGCTCGTGGTCACTCCCATTTCTCAGGCCAGTGCGAGGCAACGGGCTGGACGAGCCGGGCGGACCGGTCCTGGAAAATGCTACCGGCTGTACACCGAGATGGCGTACAAAAATGAAATGCTGTCCACGAATATACCTGAGATACAACGTACGAACCTTGGCAATGTTGTCTTGCAGCTGAAGGCAATGGGAATCAACGATCTCATTGGATTTGATTTCATGGACCCGCCACCAGTTGCAACTCTGGTGGGTGCTATGGAAGGTCTGCATTCCCTCGGTGCTCTCGACGATGAAGGCTTGCTAACTAGGCTAGGAAGGAAAATGGCAGAATTTCCATTGGAGCCAAATTTGTCCAAAATGCTCCTGCTCTCTGTAGATTTGGGTTGCTCGGATGAAATCCTCACAATTACTGCTCTATTGAGTGTGGACAATCCCTTTTACCGACCAAGGGATAAGCAAGGCCAGGCTGATATGAAGAAAGCGAAATTCCACCAGGTATGAATGAACACGATATGGATGAGAATGATCAATGCCTTCAACAAGAGCACTACTCACTTATTTTTGTTATTCACTTATTTTTGTTATATATTCAAAAAGGCGGAGGGAGATCATCTGACGCTGCTTGCGGTGTATAATGCATGGGAAGCATCCAAGTTTAGCAATCCCTGGTGCTTTGAGAACTTCATCCAAGCTCGTAGTATGCGGCGAGCCCAAGACGTCCGGAAGCAGCTCGTAACAATCATGGATAGGTACAAGCTTGACATTGTGAGCTCGGGAAAAAACTATAAAAAGATTTGCATGGCGATTTGTGCAGGCTTTTTTACCAATGCCGCAAAGAAACATCCTCAAGAGGGTTACTTGACCATTGTTGACCAAAATCCAGTTTACATTCATCCATCATCGGCCATATTCAACAAAAATCCGGAGTGGGTGATATACCATGAGTTGGTCCTGACTACAAAGGAGTATATGAGAAATATTATGGTTATTGATGCGAAATGGCTGATTGAGTTGGCACCTTCATTCTACACGAAGGCGGATCCCAACAAGATGACCAAGGCCAAACGAATGGAGAAAATCGAGCCCCTATTTGATAGGTTCAATCCCGCGGACTCATGGCGTCTATCAAGGAGGAAGGGATAGTTTAATTTTTCTAGTAGCATAAAATAATAGCATCATCCCTACATCAGCACTTGAGCTCACGGTTGAATGGTTGATGAAATTTTTATGTTGCAAATAAGGAGATGTCAACCAACATTTCATTCGACAACATATTTCAGATCATTATTGCCATGCCACCAGACGGCATACCATTAGCACAAATAGCGGATGGATCAGGCAATACAAAGTAGGTATGGTATGCTAGCATTTTGTATTAAGACAACGAGTGAAACTTCAAAATTGGATATCACTAGATGTTTTGTGGTCTGGCTCCAGTTTGACTCTTTCTTATTCAATGATCCCTTACACCCGATAAACTGGAGTTTTTGTCTCGACCTCAATCTGCCATTCTTGTGACCTGAAGGTGGTCAGTGCAAGCTTTGCTGCCAGTGATGCCGGCCGGGTGGAGCCAAAATAGTAGCTCCCAAAAGTAACAGGCATCTGAGTCCATTGGAGCAGAGCGCTGCCTTAGTCAACTCGTGGCCACACTCCCTACCAAGCAAGTCTCCTAACTCTTTACACATAAAATGTGTTGGCCTGTATTGACCTAAAATGGCCGAGCAAGTTGAGCATAATATGCTCTAAAGTAGGTGATAAGTTTGTATGAGTGTGAAAAGATGTGATTGGTCAATTTACGGTATCTAATGAGAGCAAGAGACATAACATAATTCCTATCTAAATTTACATGAACATCCACAAAAAAGACAAGCTGATTCTTTACAACGTACAATTCGACCGGTTTTCTCTATTTTTCGTCCTCGGTCCTCAGCAAAACCCAAAAGCGGCACAGCATTGTTCTCTTGTGTTGTACAGATACCATATAGCATACCCTTCAGCACGCATCCACGAGTCCATCTCTCCATCCTTTTTGCACGTGGATGCCTCAATATCGGGATACCACATTCCCAACTGTGTTTCGGTTATGTTAGTCACAGGCGTACTATCGCATTCAGCTCCATCGCCAGGTCGGTTAACCGAGCAGGGTTCTGTCTCATACTTTCCCTGGATTACACCTGTTTTACAGCCATCTAAATCCCAGCTCGAGAACCATTGCAGGCAACAGCCGTCAACCCTCTTGAAAAGGTAGAGCCGCTTGAAATCTCTGTCTGAGGCCATCCACACTGGATAGTCGGTGCTGAAGGAGATATTAAATGATGCGCAAGAAGGAAGAAAATGTGAGCAATAAAGAAGATGTGCATGAAATCAATGTTGACAATGAAAAAAGAAGCAGAAGTTGGGTGAAAGTCAAGCATATGGAAATCTTACCCATTGACACAGGTGCCCGCGTTCAAATCGGGATAAAATGTGTGATTATACTTGACCGGCATGTCATCAAGATTGTGTACTAGTATTATTAATATCAAGATGAAAAGAAGGATAAGAGTAAGTACAGGCAATTAATTCTGTTCTCAAGAATAATGAGCATACACTCACTGTTGTTTTCATAGTTCGTCCAATAATAATCCTGTTGTACTTCGTTTTCGTATGGACAATTTCCCGCAGTCGGGAAGTACTTTGAACAGCACTCTTCTCCATTCATGAATAAATAATGCTTTTCATAGCTATTATATCCCATCCACGCTGGGTAGTCCCAGCCAAACCCACAGTTGGTTCGGCTAAAATCGGGGAAGTAGTAATTTTGCAATGGATATGGATTGGAATGCCACGGTTCGTCTTCAGCTTCTGGATTTACAGCACGCTGGTCATCGGGACAATCTGTTGCCAAAGGATACCTGAATGAAGAGGATTGTGTAACATTCGGGAAACTTGATGGGGAAAGGGATGAAATTTGACCTTGTGCATAGTATTTGGGTATGTGATTCTCACCATTTTTTGCAACAATCATCTGGTTCCTGAAACAAATAGTGCGGTCCAAAACCTTCCTCATTCATCCAATGTTCATAGTTGGATCCGTAAACGCAGTTTCCCCTATTGATCAGATCTGGAAACCAAACCTGTCTATGACTTGCTTCAGTACCTGAATGACCAGCTGCATCATCCGGTGCAAAGGGCCGAGTATAGGGCTCAGTGCCTGGAAAATGGATTTGCCACGGGAAGGGGTCATGTGAAGCTTGACTAGTTTCCAAACAAGAGGAACCAAAATGTGCATCGCAGCATTCCTTGGATGTACGATAGATCTCGAAATGATTCGGCTGATGCATTTCTGATTTACAATGACTGTCAGGTGTGAAGAGGTGACAATGTAAGGGACAAAGTTTTCTCTCAAAGGAAACCCAAATTCAGCGATGCATGAAACTTACCCAGATTCATTGTCAGGAAACCAGGGACTATAGAGAAATGAAAGAATCGAATGAGTAATTTCTTTTTCGTTTCCGACATAAACTTAGAATTGAATCTGAATCTTACCAATCCCAACCAGGTGAACAACCAGCCCATGGATTTCTGGTGATACTTTCACTACAGGGATGGTAACATTGTTCATTGTAGTCCAAACATATTCCAACTGGGCAATCACATCGGCACGTCCATGGATTAAATATGCCCCATCCACACTGACGTATACCATGATTTGGGCGAAGAACTTTGTTTAGACAGTGCAGACGATGAATCAAGAAAGCAGTATAAATGTCTTTTTACTCACATCAGTCCTGATATTGTCACACCCTTGAGATGGATTTGCCGATGGTGCTTCGCTTGGCTGAGCAGATGGTTGAGCAGATGGCTGAGCCGATGGCTGTGAAGAAGGCTGCGAAGAGGGCTGGCCTGATGGTTGACTTGAAGGTTGGCTTGACGGTTGTCCAGATGGCTGCGAGGAAGGCTGTGTAGAGGGCTGGCCTGAGGGTTGACTTGAGGGTTGTCCAGACGGCTGTGAGGAAGGCTGTGTAGATGGCTGGCCTGAGGGCTGTGAACTTGGTTGACTAGATGGAGACCCAGAGGGTATTGAAGAAGGCTGACCAGACGGCTGTGACGAAGGCTGTGAAGAAGGTTGGGCTGATATTGAAGGAAATTCTATTGAATACATTAACAACCTTCTCAAAAATAAAAAATAAATGGCACTGGTATCTCACCTGAGGGCTGACTTGATGGTTGGCCACTGGGTTGTTCTGATGGCAGACTACTGGGTTGTTCAGAGGGCTGACTCGACGGCTGGCCACTGGGTTGTTCTGATGGCAGACTACTGGGTTGTCCAGAGGGCTGACTCGACGGATGTGTGCTGGGTTGTCCAGAAGGCTGACTTGATGGCTGGCTACTTGGATGTCCTGATGGCAGACTACTCGGTTGTCCAGAGGGCTGACTCGACGGCTGTGTGCTGGGTTGTCCAGAGGGCTGACTACTAGGTTGCACAGATGGCTGACTCGACGGCTGTGAGCTGGGCTGAGAGGACGGCTGTGACGAAGGTTGGCTCGACGGCTGTGACGAAGGTTGGCTAGACGGCTGTGAAGAGGGCTGGCCAGATGGCTGTGCGGAGGGCTGGCTCGATGGCTGACTAGATGGAAGACTGCTTGGTTGAGATGATGGCTAAAATATAACAAGACGTTGGAGAAATATGATGATGAGATTATGTAACATATAATGCTCAGGTGGTATATAAGAGCAATATCATTTCTTACTTGTGAAGTTGGCCATATGGAAATGGAGGGATTCTCGGACGGCTTTTATTTGTTAACCATGAGAAAAAGGGTTGAGAGGGGAAGGTGAAGGTACAAAGTGTTAGAGATGTCCACAATCAGGGTATTGAACACATTCAAGAATAGATATATATCTTACTCACCTGAGATGATGGCGCTGCGGAGGTAGATGGCTCAGCCGAAATAGATGGGTTAAACGAGGGTTGCGATGTCGGCCAATCAGAAACAGAGGGAGACTCAGACGGCATAGACGAGGGCCGACCCGATATAGACGGGGCCTCGGATGGCTGGCCACTAGGAACAGCACTAATCGATGGAGACTCAGACGGCATAGACGAGGGCCGACCCGATACAGACGGGGCCTCGGATGGCTGGCCACTAGGAGCAGCACTAATCGATGGAGACTCAGAAGGCAATGACGATGGCTGTCCTGATGTTGAAGGTTGCTCACTAGGGCTAGTGCTTGGTTGGGACGATGGCATTGACGACGGACGCCCAGACACACTTGGCAGTTCGCTTGGTTGTGATGTCGGCCAGTCTGACACTGAGGGTTGCTCTGACGGCTGTCCACTCGGCATGAGACTCGGACGGCATCGACGTGGGCCAATCAGTTATAGACGGGGCCTCGCTGGGACCTGAGCTCGGCTGGGATGATGGCATTGACGACGGACGCCCAGACACACTTGGCAGTTCGCTTGGCTGTGATGTCGGCCAGTCTGACACTGAGGGTTGCTCTGACGGCTGTCCACTCGGCATGCTCGAAACTGAAGGGTTCATCGACGGCCCTGCACTCGGCTGGGATGACGGCTGTGATGTTGGCCAGTCCGACACCGAAGGATGCTCCGATGGCTGACTGCTTGGTTCAGCACTGATGGATGGAGACTCTGACGGCATTGACGTGGGCCAATCTGTGATAGACGGCGCTTCGCTGGGAGTTGAGCTTGGTTGAGAAGAGGGCGGAGAGGAGGGCTGTGAGGAGGGCTGCGAAGAGGGTTGACCGGATGGCATTGCAGATGGCTGACTTGACGGCTTGATGCTTGGTATCGATGATGGCTGGCCAGAAGGAGGCGTACTAATCGACGGATGTTCAGAAGGCTGAGAGGATGGAGCCTCTCCTTGAATTTGAGGACTACTCACCACACAGGCAGTCCCGCAGGTCACGGCGGTTTGGGCGATTGCTCGACCCATGAGGATCTTGGCGTTCGCTCCCATAGTGATGAGAGTTCCGGCGAGAACGTTGCCAACCAAGATGCTATCGGCGCCCGTGGTGAGAGTGGTACCAAGAACCCAGAAAACATTATCTGCCTGGGCTCCGTTTAGGAGTACAACCACGGCGTTGGCCCCGGTCGTGAAGGTGGAGCCGGCAATAAAGATAAACTCAGCATCCGGGTTGCCCTCCGCGTCGAGAGAGACCGTCACGGACGCAGCCATGCTGAGGGTAGCGGCTTTATAGATTCCTGGGACGAACGTTTTTCCATCAAGAACAGCAGCAATGGATGATGCACTCGCGCCCAATGCAATTCCCTCTTCCCAGGCATTCTTGCCATCTGTGGCACAGGGAGCGCTCTCCGCTGGTGTGCGAATGGTGGCATCAAAGGGGCCCACGATTGCATCAATCGCAGGAGAGACACCAAGATAAGTATCCGCCGATGATAGGACAATCGAACGCACCAGAACAGGTGGCTCCAGTGGCTGCCATGAGGGCGAAGTCCTCGCAGGCACCGAGGTTGATGCTATGTGAATACGATGGCAATGCAACTAACAACAACACTAGAAGAATTTTGCCATGGATATTGGCAATGGCGATGAATGATGTGGTTGCAGCCACCGTAGCAATCATGGCTTGGTTGAAGATGAAGAAAATGTTCATTGCAATGAGAAGCGATGTTGCGATAGTAGTGAACGAATGATGAAATAGAGTTATGGGCGACTTTAATAAACTGAAAGGTGATTACATACTTCACAGAACACAATCGCTTCCGTCCAGTTCCCGTCCCTGATATGAGATTGCGAGACGCAATGTGAGAAGGCGAGAAGGATTGCAAGTTGCAAGCGCCGCCTGTGGTCAGACGTTGCGCCGGTATGTTACAGGCCAGCTACGATACGACCTAGTAGACTGGCGTGTACAACACATTGAAATCTATGCGGGAATAGAGCTGAATAGAGAGACCAATTTGTTGAAGAGACATTAATTAATCTGTATTGTTACTTATGGTAATTGTGAGTACACTACTTGTACTCACTGATAACCCGTGACATATCACTTGAGATGACCAGCCCAAAGCTAGTGCCAATCGACCTACAAAAGAAGCGTCAAAATCGCCCCCGACGACGCCGTCAGTTGCGTCGTCATAATATCTCTTCGGGAACTCATCGTCTCCCTTGCCGTAAGCATGTATTAACATTATTTTGTCTCAGAGACAAGTCTTACATTATTTTTCCGCCAAAATGCTTTTTCTAGCTTCAAAGCAGCGGAAGAAAAGTTGGAAGATATGTAGTTTGCCACAGAAGTTTTTCTTCTCGTACCTTTCTACGTAGGAATGTGTAGGTGCTCTCCTGCCACAAAAACACGTAGTTGTTGTGACGCCATGGGTGGATGTCACAAATCCCAAGTGTGATCACAAATTGGATGTCACAAGATCACTCATGCTCTTTTCACTGTGTGATCACAAAACTTGTAACGACAGCACAGTGTGATCACATGCTACAGCCAAAACCAAGACGCGTGCTTCATGGCTCTAGTGATCGTAACAAAACTTGTGGAGAGTGCAAACATAAAAGGCGTCCCTGTGATATGAGAAGAAGAGAACGACGTGAGATAGAAGGCGACAAAGGAAAAGCACGATTGGATTGACATGTCAACGAACACGTATATTAGTTATCTTTGAGACAAAAATTCGAATTTATTACTCTCATCTAGTTCAACCAGTTCGCATTGCGCAGGTTGTTTGAAATGTTTGTCTCAGAGATACAAACGATAGGCCCGAACGACAGGTAGGTGGCGCCCCGACCATTATTTGGGGGCTGCAACGCGTAATTTGGGGACATTAACGTAGGAACTCGTAGACGTACATTCCCTTATGACCTGAAATGACCTGATCGAGGCCATTATTCTGCCCAAATCCGTTTCTAGCACTTTTAATGAGCACCATCGTGTTCAGCGCCAGTGTTTTAGTCATAGTGCATATTCAATCACCATGGTGCCTCACAAAATAATGTTGACTTTCTGAGCACGTACCATAAGATACGATAATATGGTATCGTATCTAATGACAACGGCCGCAACACAAAAACCCTGCTCACTAATAAAACGACATCTGTTTTCCGCACATAATATTATCTCTTCCACGTATGTTATTTTCGCAGGATTGCATACTCGGCACAGTCAACGGTCGGTCTACATACGTAAATTACATACA
>JALLAU010000318.1:0-16964 GCA_036939495.1 Thalassiosira hispida | reverse complement strand
TCATCTTCAAATTGATGATAAAAAGATCGTTGGGGCGTCGATGGGACGGAATGCTACGGCTCATTCCAAGTATGGGGTATGAGCTTGAGGCGATCAAGATTTCACTGAGGTTGTGTTTAAGCCCAGGCCTCGCTGTGCGCTCCAAATGAACTCTCCTCTCAATGCTAGCAAATTTTTTCAGACGATCTCGGGCACTCTTGAGAGAACCTCGCCGTAGAAAGAAATCAATTGGGTCACTGCATTGATGGTGTGTGCCTGCCATAGAGACATCTGGGAGCAAATACCAGAAGTGACGAAGGAAAATGGATGTGTTGTTGATGTTAATATCAAATAGGCTGCAGAGGGAGGGGCATAGCATATGCGGCGGCTCCGTGGCATTGAAAGAGAAACCTTCGGATGCATAGCGAAAGGACTTGCTCATTGTGAGTACAAAATCAGGGATTGCCCGGGCGGTAGCATCCATTAGGCCTAAACCGCCTTGAGAGAGGGCGATGTAGGCAATGGTCATGGAGTCATCTGGTATGGAATGGCGTTGTGTGAGGCGGGCGAGGAAGGAGTTGACCATATTGTTAATGCCCTTGGCTAGCGGCCCTTGCCACTTATTCCAATCTTCGGCGCGTCCAAATTCAAAACAGCGGAACATGACCTCCGACCCTAACAGATGAGGGAGCTTGTGGAGAGTGCATTGCGCAAAGAGACGTAGCGCTGTGTGGTGGTCAGTGACTACCTCCAACAGCTTGGTGGCATCTGCTTCATTTTCAGTAAGGCGGTCCCTGAGGAACCGTGCTGCAAAGTCATGGGATCCGATGGGTTGTCCCAAATGGCGGAGGCCAGTCACAACTTCAACCCGTCGGGTTGCTGGTTGACCATCATCACCAAGCACTACTTGGCCATCAACCATGATTTCCTCCACTGAGTAATTATCGAGGGTCTTGACCAATGTGTCGTGGGCCTCTTGGCCATAATCACGAAGAATAGACGGCAGTGCCGAAACACCAGTAGTGGAAGTGAGTCCGCGTGTTTTGATGCGGTTGAAAAAACATCCTAAGCCAGGGCCATGGACGTCAATGTAGTTGGTGTAAAAGAACGAGTCAATGTGGGTACGGCTGCTCCGACATCATCAATGTATCCTCCAGAGTGTGTTTGGCCTCCCGCTCCATCATCATAGTCATCCCCATCGTTGTAGCGTGCCAATGCTCGTGCCTTGAGCTTGGCATCCAAGGGGGCTAAGAGCTCATGTAATACGAGGGCTGCTAGTGTGGCAGAAAGTGGACATCCTTGGTTTACACCTTCCTCCATAGATTGGGTGTACCATTCCCCATCAGCCATTTTGTAAAAGACTGTGCCCGGTCGACCATACAGCGTGTCCACCAATGGCAAAAGTTCAGGGTATTTGTCCGCAATGATCTCAAAAATCTTCCCCCGTGATATCTCATTGAACATATTAGACAAGTCCAAAGAGATGAAAGTGCGGGAGGGGGCCAAGCCAGCACGTTGCGGGGCCGTGATATAGCGCTCGACTGCCAGTTGGGAAGCCTTGATAACAAAATCCATGCCATTGTCAATGCCTACAGCAAAATTAAATGGCAGGAGGTGCCGTGCAAAGCGTCGGCGGAAGGTACGTGCCACGTGATTGGCGATGATGCGTCGAATGGCAGTAGGGACTCCTATTGGGCGTAATTTCGAAGGGTCCTTCTCATCTTTGTGTAGGCAAAACAAATAAGTGTTAGTGAGGTACGGCTTTTCACATTCCTCCAATTCACCATTGTAGATTCGCTGAAAGAAAAGTCGTAACGCCTTGACAACTTTGGGACAGTTGCGCTTGACAAGCCGAATAAAAACATCTAGCGAGTCCATGAAAATGCCATTTGCCCTACCCCGATTTTGCCCGCGTATGGAATTGATAATGTCACCTGGGACTTCACGGGGTGTGTAACGTTCATCAGCAGTAGCACGTGCAGCAAGATAATCTGCAGCGCGGCCGTACCCACGGGTGATGCGCGGAGGATACTTGTCAGTGACCGACTTTCGATTGGAGCTGGTGATGGTTGCAATTTTTTGCGTCTTGACTGCGCGCGCATAAGCACTGCCAATGCAATCCTTATCTGCTGCATCCTGCACTGCTTTGTCCTTGGCATCAGGAGACGCGGGCGCAGCTCCTGGCTTGCGGCTGCGGACTTGGCGGCTTTCATTCCATAATTGTTCAATGTATCCACAGCGGAACAGATTGATACGTCGGCCAATGCATTCGCCAATCGTCTCAGACTTGTCTTTTTGGGGCCCAAGTAGCAGCAGCTCTGCATGACAAATTAGCCAGAAGAAAACATGCTTACGTGAATTCCAATCATGTGTGGCCTGCCCAATGTAGGTGTGGGCTGCTTCAGTTTCAGCCACAATCAAATTTCCAAAAATATCATCAAACTGATCCAGCAGCTGCTTTGGTACCTTCTCTGCTAGCCCCGAACGGAAACTTGGCGGGTCTGGGTCATAGTTGCGATGAATAAAAAGTAGGGCTTCCTGCCAGATAGGGTTGTAATTAGGTGGGAGCTGCCCTTGGACATGTTTGGCACAAATATCCAGGTTGGACGATACACGGGTGTTGTGATGAGCTGTCGAACAATGTTGTGCAAGTTTCTTTTCACTGCAGAAGACTTTGCAGGGGCATTGTGGGCAGATGTGAATGTTGGCTAGTTGGCAGATTTGCATATCGGCCAAATGAATGTCGTGAGCGTGGGCAGAGTTAATGTGATTGACAAGGGCTTTGCGGGTTGAGATGCCATTTCTCTGCCCCCCTGAATGTTGGGGGCAACCAGCAACTGGGCACGCTAGAAGTTTGAACTTGTCTGGCAGTGTTCATGACGGGAGAAAATGGTGACAGAAAAAGAAAGCTGGCCTGACAGGTCGTCAGACAGCAGGGGCGGCGGCATTTGTGATGGCTGAGATGCTGGCTGACGAGATGGATATGAGCTGGGTATAGATGGTGGCTGCGCCGACGGAGGTGACGAAAGCTGGCTTGATGGCTGTGACGAGGGCTGGTTGGAGGGCTGAGAGCTCGGATGTGATAGTAGATGCGATGAGAGCTGATCAGATGGCTGCGTGGAGGGCTCTGTCAAGGGTTGACTTGATGGTTTGCTAGATAGCTGCAAGGAAGGCTGGCTGGAGGATTCGTTTGAAGGTTGGCTGGACGGCTGGGAGGAGGGGCGTCCTGAAGACTTGCTGGATAAATGCAATGAGGGCTGTTTCCTTCGCGAAGTGAAGGACTGAGTAGATGGCTGGCTAGATATCTGCGGCGGAGGAGGCGACGGAGGCTGGCTCGTTGGCTTGCTAGAAGGCTGCGCGCTGGGCATGGAGGATGGCCGTGACGAAGGCGGCAATGAAGGCTTGCTCGATGGCTGCGATGGAAGGCGGTTGGAGGGCTGAGAGCTTGGCTGTGATGGCAAATACAATGAAGGCTGACTAGATGGCTGCAAAGAGGGCTCTGACGATGGTGTGATAGATGGCTGCGAGGCAGGCCGGCTGGAGAGTTCGCCTGATGGCTGGCTTGACGGCTGGGAGGGAGGACGGTCAGAGGGCTGGTTTGGTAGTTGCGACGGGGGCTGTATATCTGGCGAGGTTGAGAGCTGAGTGGATGGCTGGTGAGATGGCTGCGAGATATGCCTAGAGGGTGGCTGCGGCGAAGGCGACGACGAAAGATGGCTCGATGGCTGTGACGATGGCTGGCTACAGGGCTGCGTGCTTGCTTGTGATGATAGCTTTGATGAGTGCTGGATAGATGGCTGCGGAGAGGGCTCTGGCAAGGGTTGACTCGATGGTTTGCTAGATGGCGGCGAGGAG
Organism: Thalassiosira hispida; assembly: GCA_036939495.1. Taxonomy (NCBI): domain Eukaryota; phylum Bacillariophyta; class Thalassiosirophyceae; order Thalassiosirales; family Thalassiosiraceae; genus Thalassiosira; species Thalassiosira hispida. Next base: position 13,130 of record JALLAU010000318.1, on the reverse strand, counting down.
GTCTGACTGAAGGGATTGCTAAGTGGCTGGGAGGAGGGACGGCCCAAGGGCTGGCTAGATAGGTGCGATGAGGGTTGTTGCTCTGGCAAAGTTGAGTGTTGAGGAGATAGCCTGCTGGATGGCTGTGACGAAGGCTGGCCAGGTGGCTGGCGAGATAGCTGTGAGCTGGGCATGGAGGAAAGCCGTGACGTAGGAGGCGACGAAGGCTGGCTCGAAGGCCGTGATGAAAGGTGGCTAGAGGGCTGAGTGCTTTGCTGTGACGATGGATACGATGAGGGCTGACTAGATGGCTGCAACGAGGGTGGACCCGATTGGGTGATGAACGGCTTCGAGCAAAGCTGCGAGGAAGGCTGACTGGAGGGCTCACCTGATGGCTGGCTCGACGGTTGGGAAGAGGGACGCCCAGAAAGCTGGCTGGCGCAACGGCGCAGGTTTGATTGGTCATGCAGTTGTTTGATTAGGAGAGCAAAGGAAGTAATTGGATCAGGAGTGATATTTGAGAAGGCTAACGTGAAATGGTGGAGTGAGGTAGATGATAGATGGTGTGTGATGTGATGATGTTTAGTATGGGTGGGCTGCACCCTAATTAAAAAGTTGAAGGTGCTGCCGTGGGTTCCTCATGAGATGTCGAATGCGAATTGCCCTCCGACCCGAATAAAACTATTGCGGCACAGATGGCGTCTCGCAGATTCACAGCTGTTGCGCTATTGTTAATTTGAGCAAGGAGAGTGGCTTTTGCTACTGGAGACCTCAGGATTTGAAAAGCTGCTCCATATGCTATAAGCGCCTCCCCCATGCTATACTGCTTGGACTGCTGCTGTTCAGATTGTTGATGCACTTGCTGTGGTTGAGATGGATGTTGCTGTTGGGATTGCTGTTGCGGCTGAGATTGCTGGTGCTGCTGAGCCTGTTGCTGCTGAGGTTGATGGTAAGGTTGTTGCTGCTGCTGGACATGTTGTTGCTGCTGAGCCTGTTGCTGCTGAGCCTGTTGCTGCTGATGGGCTTGCTGTTGCTGATGGGCTTGCTGTTGCTGCTGGGCTTGTTGGTGAAGTTCTTGCTGTTGCTGAAAAGCTATCTGTTCGGCTTTATGTTGCTGAAGTTCCTGGTGCAGCCGTTGTTGCTCTTGCTGGGCTTGAAGAAGGGCCTCCTGATGCTGGGCTTGCTGTTGTTGGTGGGCGTCCTGCTGCATTCGTTGGTCCTGCTGCTGCTGCTGCTGTTGACTCTGCAGTGGATCTTGCTGCTGGGCTTGCGCTTCACGTGTGGGCGTGGATGGGAAAGTATTTTGCATAACGGGAGAGCATTGATTGAGGTGAGCCAGTTGCGACTCCTTGCCAACGCACATGTGACGGCAATTAGTTTTGGGGCATGGGAAGAAATCCAAAAAGCGACGCATTTCATTGTTCGAAGCAATTTTTTCCATGATTTCCGGGTGATATGTGTTGTAGTGCCATTCGCGTTCTGCTTCAGTACCGAAAGTGTCATTGCCGGCGGCAGTGGCGGCAGTCAAAAAATGTGGGCAAGACAGGATGATACAATGCATAGGCTGGCCTTTGAACTGAGCGGGGAGGTCGTATAGTAGACTGGTGACATCGGCTGGGATAGGCGGCGGGGTTAAACGATACATGACTGATCCGCTGATCTTGTTCGTTAAATCCACAATGGATGTAAGGTTCTCAAATGCCAATTTCGCTTTCTCATTCGAAACCATCTCGACAATGTTGTGGTGGAAGAGGGAGTCACCGGGTATAGATTCATAAGTAATAGCAACCACATCACTCTCCGACAGTGCAGGAGCGTTATCCACCAGCCAAGTGCGAACCATTGTCTTGGTCATGTCTCTGCTGCAATTAAAGCCAAATGTACGCATGGGCGCAACTGAGGATGTTTTTCGGGGGGGGCTTTGCAAATCATCAGATGGTCGAGCAGGGCTACGTTGTTCTCGCGTTCGCTTCACCGCACGCTTCTGATCCGCGGTTGCGTGCACAGGCGCAACTTCCATGTCATCGGCACTGTCATCTTGTAGATCAATTTTGTTACTAACAGGGACAAGGAGAAATATTCAGCTTGAATGCTACCATACATGATCATCCATATCATCCGAAATATATATAGATCTCAACTCAAAAATAAATTGCCCAGTTGCTGTCTGCTTCTTTGTTATCAATAAGATTATAACTTCAAAGTGAAGATCAGCATTAATCATATTAGATTAGAATAGCAGTTCTGATGTATTCACCTTCAAAGACATAGATCATTGCTCTCTCTCCTGGCAGAAAATATGACGCCCTTCATTGACCCAATTCCAACTTTGCAATCTACCTAAGCAAGACTACGAAGGTGTACCTCTTTGAAAGATATACTATGTTCAATGTTTGCCTTTCGTTTTTTCGTGAGAGTGTCATATGTATTCTCATTATCCTGAGTACGCACTGGGACATGGCTGTGGGAATGTGATATCATCACGATTGACATGGAAGTCCGATCAAGTCTTGGCATGATTGTGCACATCATTACCCGTTGCTGTCGCTTAGAACCTGATATGATGAATACCTCCACCATCAGGCGGAGATGATTCAGACAACACATTCGTTTTGAACCAGAGACCAAACGAGCTGCCTTCATTGGAAATAACAGGCAACTCGGAATCGTTTTTGCAAAGCATTTCATAGCCAGATGTTACAACGCTCGATAACTCACAAAACGAAGACAACCCATCATCCGTGCTTGCGTCTGATCTTTCCCCCTTGCTGCTACCCAGCACATTTTTTGTACGAATAAGTGCACCAGAACCAATATCCCACATAGCAAAATGGATATCATTATCATGACTGGCAAATGGCGCAATTACAATGCTCTCTGTGGGATCTATTGCCAGACCAGTGCAACGGACCGACTTGGTTTGATGAACCATAGAGTTGGGGACGTGCATCTCCAAAAGTGCTGATTGTTGATATTGCGAAGATGAAGCAACATGGCTGTTGCTAAGACGCCGCAAATCAAAGACACGGCACGCACCAAAAGATCCCTTGACAACGGCTAAATTGTCATGCTTCAATGGCTGTATGGAAGTCACAGATCCAAATGAAGCACCTGGCAGACTGAGGCTTGTGGCAAAGAGTGTGTCCTCCGACCGAGTGTCAATCATGGATAGCGATCCATCCCGATGGCCAAATAAAATGTTGTTCCTATTGTTGTTTTTTCGAAACTGGAGACACATTGGCTCAGAGGGTGACCACTTATCCCTAATGCTAATGTACAATTTGGTTGACAGATCAATGATGCTTGCGCCAACATTTTCATCTCCACCGTGTGCAAATGCAACTAATCCAGGATCTGCTCATTTTATCATGCGATAATATCAAAACACTGTTTCTGACATGATCAAAGATAGAAGTAATAGATTTTATTTAGACTTACCTTGTAGAGTTGTATCCGGCATAAAACAGAAATTATTGACGGGAGAAGGTGTTGGGACACTGAAAAGCTCGCTACTCCCTCGATTGAGGGGGGTACCCGTGTTTTGTAAGGTGAAGCAAAACCGATCCTCTTTTAGATCATATACAACACAACCAACATATGAATCTTCCTGGGGACGAAACGATCCACGATCGAGAGCATAGTATGGAGCAAAGCGCACTCCATACTGCTTCAATGGTTTTGAGAAGCTGACATCGTCAAGAGACAGCAAATTTTGGGTTAAGTGTACTACCAATTACCGCAGCAATAAGCGAGCAATCAAAGTGTCTCTCACCTTTCTAGTTCCCAAGCTGCTCCTCGAATACTGTGGGGCGATCGATAGTAAATTGCATCATTATTGGAAATCGTCGCTATAGAAGGCATGGCGGGGGAGCTCCGATCACTGTAGCATGGTAGGATATCAAATGTTGGAGCTGTAGGATGAAGATATGATTTGCACATGCAATCATGAGAAACAGTTCGGTTCCTCCTGAAGAGCGAGAACGAATGAATCATTTTTTAGTTGAGACAATAGAGATACGACATGTTTTAATGGGTGTATGAATTGGTTTCTCCACTTACAGTAGCATTTCACGAGGAGTTTTGATCGGATGGAGCATTGAGAACCATCTGTCATGTTTCCCCAACGCTGTCCCTACTGATTGTTGACATTCTTGACTTGGCTCTGCAAAGGGTCGGGTAGGTTCATTATACCCATACTCTTCAAGATCCACATACGAATTATTGTATTTTTTTGTACCATTTTGTATCACCTTTAAAGTTGATTGGGTAGGTACAATTTCTGCTCCTCTCGCAATGCTCATTGGACCAAGTAAAGATGTGATGGCATTTCTCCTTGAAGTATTTGTACAGTATTCAAGGGAAGTTTTAAGCAAGAGTGCTGTCCTATCCGAGCAAGGCATGGATTGGTGTTGCGATTGGATGAAATCTTTCTTATGGATTTGAAGGTTTGTATTGTTGCATCTCTTCTTCCTCTTATTCTTCCCTGACTTTGACTGCAGAGAAGCTACATCTCCAATATTACTACTGCGAGGAAGATATGTACCACGAAACACAACTCTTTGTATGTCTCCATCGGTCACATTACCACGCAGCTGAAAAAGATTGTCATTATTTACCAAGACTTCTTTGGCATCATGAAGTTTATTCACTTTTCTTTCCTTCTGAACACGTTGTATGCACACATCATTATTTCCATGAGGTTTGTATGCAGACTTTGGCAAATATCTTTTCATCACGGGATCATACTGGAAATCTCCTATACTAGTATTTTTTTTGATGTCATCATGAGTTGTTTCCAAGTTAGTATTCTTGCACTGATCTGTGTCTGCAGCAGGCGAAGATAATGCTTCTTTTGATTGCTGTTGCTTTTTCTCCCGCTGCCGTCGAAGTTGTGCAACAATATCATCCATTTCACTCCCATCGCCCCCGCCGCCGCTACCGCCACTCTCATCAGGCCGCCGCTGTTTCGACTTCTTTCTATTCCTGGTCGTTTTATTGGGCTTTGCATTAGCATCTCTTTCGCTCCGATTTTGGCTCTGCTTCTTACTATGGCGTTGTTTTTTCATAGTGGTTCGATTACAGGCGATTAATTGCAGGGGTGCGTGTGTGCTATGTATGTCATGTAGGGGCTGAGAGAAGATGGATGGGTGGAAGACGGCGAAAATCACGAGTTCCTACGCAGACTCAAAATGGCGGGAACGCCAAGACCTCAGATAGACAGTTATCCTCAGTTATCGTAGGTACAATTACAAACAATACGAAGTGTTACAAATGTAATCAACCTCCTCAAGAAACACAACAACAGCACAGCAACTACAGCAATCATGCCCCCCAAGAAGCAACCAATAATCGCAGGAACCCTGCAAACAGATCCAAGATCCGGGGGCGTCAAGAAGAGTAGTGGGGTGAATGTCTTGCCCATTGTGTCAGACAGTAAGTTACCTATCTACAGCTGGTTATAGTGGCGTGTGTTTTCTGTCGTGTGTGTATGGTTTCACTTAAATATTACTTATCACCTTCAACAGCCTGGAAAGAAGTCCGCGACGAAAAGAACGAAGACATCGATTGGATCATAGTCGGCACCGACGGAAACTCCAAAACCGACATTACCTTGTTGGATAAAGGTAGTGGTGGAGTTGCAGGTGTCTCGGCCAAATTACCGCCCGGTATTCCCGTCTTTGGAGGCATTCGTCTTAGCACTGGCCGCTTCGTGACCTTTTTGTACATTGACGACGCAGTCATGGGCGTTAAGCGAGGACGGATGCTCATGTACAAGAACGGCGTTTTTAATGCCATGGAAGGATGCGACGGGACCATTGAAATGTCGGTTGGGTTGACGGAAGATAAGATTGATAAGATTCGATAAGATGGCAAATAGCTACAAATATGCAATCCACTCGATTCGACACAACATGTGTCAACAGCAACACAAAATCCTAACAGACACCGAAAATCCAAAACATTCAACCATTATCATGTGCGTTAGTCCTTGGGAAGTCCACAGTTTTGACAATATGCACGAAAAGGTGATCCAATGGGAAATTGTCAATCAGCACAAGAGGTGTCTAAACTAGACCATCAGCATGATAAGTCGTTACACAAATCTACCACCAAAAAAGTTGCATGTCATTCATTTACTCATCTTCGCACACACGTATTGGCGGATTATTATTAGTGGTGAAAGTGGATTGCCCTATCTACTATGATGTAGTAGGTAGTAGTGATGGCTTTATTAGTAATTTAGTACATAGATGTGTGAACATAAAACGTGTGAGCTTTTCAGTGCTGATGTGGGGTCATGCCGTCACTTTGATTTTGACTGCCGAACAAACGTTGCAAATGTACAAAACAAGACTGGTGATTGTTATCCGAAGTCCGAAGATGGTGGAGTGGGAAAAGAGAGGTACCAAGCTCTTTACTATGAGGGAGATAGTTATATCTTGAAAGGACCTTGGGGCGACAAAGTAGGAATTAATACATTTCACATTTCCTTCTGCAGCAGATTCCTTTTTTGTTCAGCCGGGGACCCCAATAGTTTGCCACGGCCTAAAACATGCAACTCAGTTGAATGGTAAAATGGGGGAGACATGGGATCTCCACGAATCTGGCTGTTATGAAGTTCATTTCGAAGACCAAAGTATAAAGCCATCCTCGGTCAAGCCGTAAAAGACTCGTATTGTACTTGATGTAATTGGATGAATGTAGCAGTGAGATATGGTCCGGGGAAGTAACAATTCAACAGTCAGGGCGAGGTAACAGAAAGACACATACATGCACTCTACATTGCAGCTATGTGTGAATACAACAATACTACATGAAGGCCAGGTGGTACCTAGCTCAAGTGATATGGTCTGGTGAAAGTAAAAAAAAATAGTTAGAGCGAGGTCAACAAATTGATAGTATCATAGAAAGAACATAAAATACATAGCAAGCTAAATGTGTGGATACAACAATACTACATGAAGGCCAGATGCACAAAAAAGTTGTGTAGGTAGGCATACATAAAGATGTTTACAATCCATGTTTCGATACTGGCAACATCGTTCCTGACTGACCCCAAATTTCATGTTGATTCTGCTCTCATTCTCATTTGATGTATCGTAGGTACGATAAGTATTTGGGTGTTAATTTTTGGGAGCGGGATGCTGTTACATGTTACGCATATCTTAGAAGATCGTTTAAGATACAGTTACCCACAGTTACATTTGTAATATTTCTTTTATGTGTCGGAATTAGTATTGATTTGGGCGGGGGGTCGGTCGTGCATAGCTTCTGATAGGTATGTTGTACCAGCAAGATCCTGGATTTAATACTATATCCTATGTACCCAGTAGCTGCGAAAAAACTGGCGTTACGGAGGCGTCAAGTTGGCGTCAGCTGGCGTCACGTTGGCGTCAAGTTAGCGTCAAGTTGGCGTCACGTTTGCGTCAAGTTGGCGTCACGTTAGCGTCAAGTTGGCGTCACGTGGCGTTACATTAGCGTCAAGGAATTTTATTGAAACCTACGTAGATAGTATTCATGATCTTGCAGATAGAGGTATCGATCGTCGCGCGACAGGGCGCGACTATCTAGACGATGCTGAACCATGAACTGGCTTCTTCATACACCCAGCCCTCCAGCCAACCTATGCACACCAGCCCCCTCTTCAATAGAGCCCATTAAGAGATCCACAATCCCACCCGAGTTGATTGTTGCAATACATATATATCATTCACCATGACAGCTTCCTCTGTATTACGGCTAGGCGTCGGACGGCATGCTACCCTCCTCTCGGCCAGCAGATCGGCAGCCATCTCCTCGTCGAGAACGTCGTCGTTGACTTCCGCGCGCTTGGCACCAACCATTCGAACTATCCAAAGTGCTGCTGCCACCACCGCTGCATGTAGCCATTCCTCAAATGGAGATAATGAGTCGATGTTGCGTGGTATGACGCTTGCCGCTCTGGCAGCGGCGACAGCTGCTGGAGCGAGTTGGAATAAGGAAAAGAAGGCAGATTGTTCGGCGATTGCAGCCGTGGTTGGAAAGGATAATTATAATGCCAGGTGAGTCGTTCGATACCATTACATTGTTTCAATTGGTTTATTTTATTTATTGCGTAGAGGATTGGGAAGACGCGAAGACTATGAGTTTACATAAGCCTAGCTTGGCAGTAGAGCTTGGGAGATTTACATAAGCTTAGCTTGGAAGAGCTATTGTATTGGTGGATATTTGTTCCAAGCCAGCGCAAATAGAGAGGCGAGCTAGGCCTGATTCAAATATGAGCAGGAAATAGTCATATTCATATCTGGAAATCTAAATCTTCTGAACCACTTCACGAAGAGTCCACTGTCCACTGCCTTGTCTCTCTCTAGACAGGTCAGCCTCTGTATGTCATATGTTTTACGGGGACGTGTTCAGCAGTGATATCATGTTCATATTATGGGTATGTGTGAACAGTGGAGAGGTTCTAGCTTGTGCCAGTAAAATATCACCATCCAAATGAACCCTCTTTAGCTCCAAGGGCTAGTGTTGTTGTGTCATCTGCAGAGAAAGCCAGAGATATTCCATCCCTGATATCTTGTTTGATATGAACTTGCTTCCAAGTCTTGATAGGTCTTGATGAACATGGACAAAAAGTCTTCCAACTTTTGGCTCACACTTTTTTTTCTTCATTTTATTTCATGACATTCTTCTCTGTACTTTTAGGAACTTTCTCTTGGACGGTTTGGAGAAAATAAAGACCAGAGGATACGATGGTGCGGGTATTGCCACAATGGCACCGACTGGAGGCGGCATGGTAAGTAGACTCTGTTATACTTACTGTGGCTTATATAAATCTCATTTACTGTACATGGTATATGACTATCAAAAGATGAATCTAAAAAGAGATTGGCGTTTCATAACTATTCATATTCATTTTACTACAAAAGACAATCGTCAAAAAATCCAGTCCCGATGACAAACTCGACCCCATCCAAATGGTCCGCGATGCCTCCCGCCCAATGTTCGGACATTCCATCGGCATCGCCCACACCCGATGGGCCACACACGGTAGTATCACCGACCACAATGCTCACCCTCACGTCGATGCCTCTGGCAAAATTGCCGTAGTCCACAATGGAAGCATTTTCAACAAATCCGAGTTACGAAAGGAATTGAAGGCGTTGGGGTACAAGTTTGAAGGACAGACGGATACCGAGGTGATTGCCAAGTTGATTGGACATTATTACGAGAGTGGGAAAACGGATATACGTGTTGCCACGGAAAAGGCCATGAAGCGATGTGACGGGGCGTGGGGACTGGTGGTCATGTGTTCGGATCTGCCGGAGGAGTTGGTTGTTACGAGTAACGGATCTCCGCTTTATATTGGTATGGGTGATAATGGAACGTTTGTGGCGAGTAATCCGTCGGCGTTTAAGGGACATTCTAGGAACTTTATCAAGTTGGACGACAAAGAAGTTGCGACGATTACGGTCGATGGGCGGAATTTGGACCTTCGTCGTCATATGACGACGAGTACGAGCCGGATTAACAGGGAGGGGGAGGAAGAGGAGGCGGCGAGTCCTGCTCCGTATCCGCATTGGTTCATTAAAGAGTGAGTTTTGTGTTCCTTTTCTCGGGAGTTATATCGTGTGTGCCTAACCTGTGGCTCTCTCGTTATGTTGTCTTTCTCATATTTTTACTGACTTCTATTTTTTTGTTGCATTGTTGTAGAGTAATGGAACAGCCACAAGCCATTGGCAGGGCCCTAGGCTTTGGCGGGCGTCTCTTCCTCGATAAAGCCACACTTGGGGGGCTTGATGCCAACTATGATACGCTCAAAGAGATCGACAGCCTCACCGTCGTTGGTTGTGGAAGTAGTTTCAATGCTGCCAACTACGGTGCCAAACTACTGAGGCACATGGGAGTCTTAACCAACGTTGCTGCCATCGATGCCAATAGTACCGAAGAGTGTGATTTCCGACTAAACCCTGAGAAGTCGGGATTACTAGTTCTATCTCAGTCCGGAGAGACGAAAGATGATATTGATGTGGTCCACTTGGCGCAGCGACGTAACGTCCCCGTGATAAGCATCGTGAACGGTGTGGGTAGCACCATTGCGAACATGACCAAGTGCGGAGTGTACACCAACGCCGGACAAGAAAATGCAGCTCCCAGTACCAAGAGCTTTACGACGCAGGTGGTGTGTATGGCATTGGTTGCCATGTGGTTCCGTCAGACGAAGGCGAAGGAAAAGGGATTGAATTTATCAAATGAACAAAATATTCTGGCGGAATCATTGCAGAGATTGCCCATCACGTTTGGTATGCTTATGAGGACTCAGAGTGACTGTAAGAAAGCGGCGAAGAAGCTTCTTGGCAAAGAGCATTGCTTTGTACTAGGGAAAGGTAAGGCCCCAATATTTTGTTGTTTCGTGTATTTGGAAGATGGACATATTTACCATTCAGATTGTCCCTTTCGCTTTCCATCATTGCATTTTTCTATATAGGCTTCGGTGAACCAATTGCAATGGAGGGTGCTCTCAAGTTGAAAGAGGTTGGTTATCTTCACGCAGAGGGATACAGTGGAGGGGCACTCAAACACGGCCCATTTGCAATGATCGAGGATGAGAAGGGCAAGCAGGGATCCACTCCTATTATTATGCTTGTTCTTGATGATATGCAGTACGTTAGAGCCTTTCTTTGATACTTACCTTCACCTGTGTAAATGATACATTGTTCTGACACTGTCTTATTTTTTATCAACAATTATGATTCGCTTTATCTCTCTTCACACTTGGCAGTGCTAATCACATGCGCACGGCTTGTGAGGAGATAAAGGCAAGGGGGGCTGAGTTGATCATCATTACGGATAATAAAAAACTTGCAGATGGGCTGGTTGATGACCCAATTGTAATTCCCTCCAATGGACCTATGACTGCGCTCGGAGCTATTGTACCTTTGCAAATGATTGCATACGAATTGGCAATGTTGAAGTAAGTTTTGCACTACTACGGTATCAACGAAACTCTCCAAATATTGACATTATCTATTTTTCTAACATCAAACTCTTGCCCTCTTCAATTTATAGGGATAACAACCCAGATGCACCCAGGCACTTGCTCAAATCTTATTCACATGAGTAAAGATAACGCTGTTGTATGTTTTCTTTTGCAATAGTTTCAGTTCTCGAATAAAATTAGAACTGTTCATAAATGTTCTACTGTTTAACAAACGAGGATGAAAACACGAGACATAGTTAGAGTTCAGTGCACATGACATTCATGACCAAGGACTCTATTGTTATACACAAATAAATGGAATACCTCCTCTAGGTACATATGACACAAAAAAAGTTGTGCCAGGTGTAGTGAAATCATAGCAAAATCACTACAATATCAAACCCAAAATTAGTTTATCTGAGTCCAGAACATTCATTGTTTCAGGTCCAGTGTTTTCTCTCATTCGATTCATGTTATATTGTGTATGCCCATTATGCCCACTCCTAAATTGCACGACATCCGAGTACACCTGAAGCTATGTTAGTCCTATCACCACATACGTCTAATGTTCTTGATCCTCAAGCAGGAGATGTTTTTGGGCTGTTATTGGGAGCGTGCAATTGGCCGTGAAAGTAATGACAGTGATGAGTGACTATATCGCTGAACATGCCAAAGGAAAACGGGGTGGCATCATGAGGAGGAAAAAATGGTTACACGTGAATAGGCGTTAAATCTTAAATCGGACTACGCGATACGTGAACATCGAGCAGGAGATCCACCAGAGGGAATCTACAATGAAGATAAACTACCTGCGCCGTGGCGTTGGATTCCACAAATCCACTTGACCAATAACATGAATTTACAAGCAATCAAGGAAAAAGTTGACAATTGGAAGATGACGATCTCAACAACTTCACCCGTATCCCTATGCCGTGTGGAATCGAAAGGTAAATAACGAGCGACACTTAGCAATTATCATACAACCTCTGTCAGGAAACCACATCAGCCCTACACGATAACGAATCCCTTTGCTTGATATATCCTGGCCACCTCCGGCGAGGCCATGAATTCTACAAACTTTTTGCCATAATCACCTTCATTCTCTTTCACAACGCTCACAAAGTATGTATTCAACATATGCTCTGGACCCGGCCGAGGATCACGTGCCGTTCCACCAAGAGGAATGACATCGAATTGATCTGGAAATATTGTCATGTATCTCAATGCCAAATGATAATGTACCGGTGCAACATCGGCCATGCCGGAGGCGATGAGCTGTGGAATTTCGCGATGGTGTACCCTCTCGCTATGCCGTGTGGACTTTTCGTCGTTTAACAAATTGAGCATTGCATTTGCCAGTTCATCGCCACCCTCGGAACGGGCGAGGTTGCCAAGTGTTTCGGAATACACGCCAAAGCTCGCCTTTTCATTTGTGGGATTTGAGCATGCTACACGTACATCATCGCGAAGCAAATCCGATATAGTGTTGGTAATGTTGCATGGATTTCCCTTTCGTATCAACAGTACCAATCCACGACTTTGTGCAAAGGGCTGGGGTTTGCTAATTTTTCCCGCCTCGTAGAGTGGTCCGACGACCTCTTGTGGTCCCACGACGGCATTTGGTTTGATCGACAGCGAGAGGTTTCCAATGCAGATCTTTCCTGATTCGAAGGCATCCTTAACCATGCCCCCAGGTATCGTGGTGTAGAATACATCTTGTGCATCGGGATGTATTTCGAGGAATCGACGACAGGATGCTTCCAACGCCATGTGGTGATTGCCTTCGGAGAAGATTTTCAATTGAGCAACGATTGGGTCGCCATGCATGTCTAGCACTATATTATGACCAGGAACGCACAGGCTTCTGGCCTTGGACGCTTCGATTGTTTCTGGCTTCACTGCCCCCTCGTAGGGCCACTGGAGCATTCCCTTCATGCGTTAATAGTTCGCTTGTTACCATTAGTACAGCAATAGTGGGGGGAGGTGCGAGGTGCATGAAAGGCTTACCTCTAGGAGCTAGGAGGCCTAGGCTTATATCGTAGCTTATAGGGGGCACCCATGAGCATTTGGGGGGCTATGCATCCCTAAATGCAACCCGTAATTTGGGGGGCTTCAACTTAGGAACTCGTGGGTCTACATACCAGAGAAGGGTTGTCCCTTTATATTTCCCAAATGACCCACAGAATGACCC
>JALLAU010000317.1:0-16891 GCA_036939495.1 Thalassiosira hispida | reverse complement strand
ATACCACGATCAAATAACCTACCCAATCGCGCGCAAACGTAAACTAAGCCATACAGCTGTTTTACCATTAAGCCCACTGCAAAACAAACCACAAAAAATATATTAGAAAGTATATTTGCTACAAATTATTAGCCCCCACGAAAATATCATTCTTCGCTCTCTTCTACCTCACCATCACTGTTGTCGTTACCACTAGTGTCTCCACTTTCCGTGTTATCACCATCATCATTACTTTCTTCATTATCTCTCTCTTCTTCTTCTTCGTCTCCTTCTTCTTCTACATTCATCGAAGCAGCCCGCTCTTCCGAAGTCATAAGCGCCGGATTCTTACCCACAGGATGACATCTACTCGTAGCATTATTCAATTTCACCCACTTTGGCCCCGGATGACAATCCATAATACACGACGGCTTAATACTCGTATACTTTTCCAATATGGCACCCATGTTCTTATTCTCCAATTCCACCTCGATGTACGTCATGGACAGGTGCTTCATTGCAAATTCACGAATTTTCTGTGTATGCGACTGATAAAAATTGACCCAGTATTCCTCCTGGTTGTTCCTCTTGGCGGAGGGGGAACCATACATGTCCTTCCAGTAGTTGATATTGGGTTCGTTGCCCCTGTGCATACTCCCGTCAAAGTGACAGTACTTTCTCCATCGATGCATGATGGTACCCCATTTCGACATGCTTTTATGCCAACTCGTGGCATTTCTTGTGACCAACAATATCGTCCCCTCGGGATTATGCTTTGCAATATTCTCAAGTCCGCCATCGTGCAAGCTGGAGTAGTAGCACGGTGGACCCTGCGTACCAATGTCCGAGATAAAGTCAATGGGCACCACACTATCGCGAGGAGTGGTGGCATCTCGTGGATTGTGAGTGTTGCATCTATCCATGGGTGGCCTGTCTGCGAGTTGATTTTCCATCATGCATACCGCGATACGACCGTCTTGCGTGCTGGTGTGAACGGCGGTGAGGCCACCGCAATCAAAGTATGATTTCATTGTTAATGTGGCGCTTTTGGGGAAGTTGAGGCTGACGATTGGGAGGGGTAGGGTGACCTTTGCTTTGGCGTATTTATCCTTTTGTTCCCATGGCAGTGGAATTTTGTGCTTTTTCTTTGCGGCAATGTAGTCTGCCATGAATTCCTCGCTTGTTTGGTATCGCATTGGCGTTGGTTTTGGAAGCGACCATGGCAATGGTTCAAAGTCTTGGGTGTAGTTTGACATCTCGAACAGTCTTGGCTTTCCCTTCTTCTTCTTTTTATTGCCGTTGTTAGTACTGTCTTCTTTTTCTACTTCTGGCTTTCCAGCCTTTGCCCTATTTGGATTTATTCGTCGTTCTCTCGCAAAATTCGCTGCCGAATCCTTCTTCGGTCTAGCAAGCTGTTCTTGTTCTCCTCTCGTATTCTCCAACGTCTCCTTCGGTCTTATAGCAAGTTGTTGTTGTCGACCAAAATTATCCGGAGCCCACGCGGCATCGGAGTTGGCATGAATATCGCCAGATCCGAATAAATCCTTGACATTTTTGAATTGCAGACCAATGAAGAAAGAGATGGCGGACAGTGCAACCATTCGAAGGTTGGCTGATGATCGAGACGGCGACGATGTCAGTTGTTGTTGAGAAAACGGCATGTCGGAAGATTTTTTTCGTATCACTGATCCAACGACAATGATGCAAAGCGGCGCGATAACGGAGTAGATAGGAATCATGGGCTCACGCTGCACTGGCAATCATGCTTATTATTATTATTATTAGGTTGGGTTTGATTTGGGTATGGTGTATCGTATTGTTATGCGGCCGCCGCCATGCATGGTGTTGACATCGTTGGAAAAAAATCGGCAACGGATGCAAAACGATGGCACATCTCATGAATTCCTTCGTATGTGTACCCAGCCAAGAGAACGTTAGTGTTTGCCCGTTTTTGTATGTCCGTCGTCACTATGAAAAAATGCAGCGTTTATCGATTTTGTTACGGACACAAATGGCATATTCGGATATAATTAAACGACATCTAGATTCGTAGGAGTAACTTTTACGCAAATTAGGACTGACGAGCAGACGGATCCTGGACATTTTGTAACAACACAATACGTCGGGCCCCAACCTCCCAGAGACCCATAAAACAGGTGCGGCGGCGGTGGTGGCAACAATACCATGCCAACGAAGGAGAGGAAACTCGTGTGGAAATCTTCTGATGGATCTGCATCCAATCAGGGCGGCCGTCAGGACGTTACAAGGAAAACATTTGGCGACGATGACTCCGATGAAGAGCTAGGAATAAGAGCGACGGTGGCAATGGAAGCACTCTATCATCTCCATCCTCCTACTAATGTTACTAATGCACAAGATGTGCCCGACCAAGCGGACGCCGGCGACGATAGCGATAGTAGGCCGTCGTTGATTCCTCTGCGGATCCCGGCGGCACTTCTGTCCAGCCTATCCAGCGACTCACAACTTGTGATCAATCAACGCACCGAAGTTGGTGTAGCAGAAGCAAAATATGGTGACGAAAAGCGCTGCACGGCCACGGCGGCTGTTGATGTTCTGTCTCTCACTGTCACTCAAGGGAAACAGTCAGGGGATATTTATCCATTAGAGGTTGACCCTCACAGCAAACAGTCTACCGACTGGTATCAATCCACCAGCGGCACTGCATCAGCATCAGCACCAAAAAATAATGACCTGCATCACATTGGAACAACAGCAAACCAATACACAATACAACCTAAATCCAAAGCTGACTCAAAATTGAAAGAAATTGGAAAGCGAACTAGAAGACTATTGGAAGAGGAGCGTAAGAAACGAAAGGGAATTGTTCGCTTGGACGAGAATGAATTCCTCCCGGAGACGCCGGTGGCTCAAAAACCTCCACCACCACCAGAAACTGAAAAGAAGATGCCAATGAAGAAAAATACTGGAAGCAAAGCTAGTACCAATGCACGAAAGAGAAAAAGGCGGGTTGCTTCAAATGTTGATGGTTGGATGCCCAACGTAGAAGATATATTATCATCGAAAAATGCAACAACAAATACCAAGGATGATCACTCCAACATTGTACGATTGCACGGACTACCCATAGGAGTCAAACCAGAAAACATCGCAAAAGTCTTCCACGGTCTAAATCCCTCTCTAATATTCATCTTACCATCATTTATAAATCACATACAAGGATGGGATGCAACCTACGATGCTCCTGACGAGGGCAGCATTGTGAACAGACACCCGAGTAACTTTCGTGTGTTTGTAAAGTTTACATCGGCACCAGTGGCAAATGCGGCAATCGAACGATCGGGAGAGTCTATTGGTGGATTTGATACTACAAAGGGTATACTCACTAGGGGAAAGAGGGATATTGTGGGGGCGTCAATATCCATGTCACCCGTACCGAAAAATGTTGCTTCTTTCATACAAAAGCATATGGTAAGCTTCATCCCTGTTTGTTGGGGGGTTCGATTCAATTATTTCCCCACAATCACTGAAACGGTCCTCGTTCTCTAACAAACTCTTCTTGATAACCATTAGGCAATCCGCACAAGAAAAGGAGAGTCCATCATTGATACTTTAAATAAAACAGAACAACAATTGGGCACATCCACACATATGATCTGGCGAATGACGATGAAAAGTTTGAACCTACAACATTGCATCATTGGGGAATGTGACAAGGTGAAGAATGCTCACTGCCTCGACCACTTGAGACACAAACAACACACAGCAATACCCACAGACAAAATGCAATATGAAAAGTTAGCCAAGCTATACAATCGACTGATTGACATGCACGAAACATTAGAATTGAACTCTAGTGTACTTTTCACTCATGCATTTGATCCGACTTGTATGGAGGATTCGGTCCATCGAATTACTCAATCAGTATCGAATTGGTTGTTGGATGAAATCTACGTTGTTGGACGTGTGTTGAAGGAGTCTCGGCAGTGGATTATGAATCTATGAATAGATATATCTTATTATTGGGAGTACATCATCGTCAGAGCACACAGACAGATGACATACGTGAAACAGTGCTTGACTCTTAACTCAATGTTTCCTTCATAATTACTTTTACTTATCTCTGAAACACACCCCAAGAGCACGGTATCACATTTGATCGTGGAGTCTATTCGTGGTCACACTCTGTTTGTGGGTAACCCCGTTGCTCCTGCGCCGCCTTTTCAGCCTACAAAAAAACAGTGTGTCGATCAGTAAACGGACAAGAACCTTTCTTGACCCACACTTTTACGTAGTTGTTTCTCACTACCCAGGTTTCGATCATCCTACCAATTCCTTCGCAGGATACTTTTGCTCGGGGGCGAGCCTCTTCAATGATCAATTCTGAAATCCTCGTCATAACAGTTAAGATTGGTCTGGCGAGCCTCCCATTTCAGGGGAATCGGCCATAGCCATAGATTCTGCTACTGCTGCAATCAACATAAACATCTTCTGGAGGTGGCGGCTCGTCGGGATCACACTATGTCCAAGAATCCATCAGATCGCAGTGGTGCTTCACACAGGGGAGAGGTGGTAAGGGTAACAATATGCTTTGATAAAAGCCGCCTTATCGTGGGCCATTCCTATCTTCTCGAAACCATAATGTTTCGAAAAGATTGAACAGCTCCACTGTGATATTCTCCAGGTGCAGAATATGTGGTAAACAATGTGCTGATATTCTTCGTTTTACCTGGCGTGTGTATTTGTGCATTCCTCAAGCAACACCAATGTTCTCCGAACCTAATTGGCTCTTGATCCACAAATTCAGCGACTTTGGGCTGTTGAGTGTGGGCCAACCTATGAAAGCTATGCGCCCATCAGAATTCACAAGTAATGCAGTCATATGGATTACTCGCAACTACACACGTTAGGCGGGCAGTCACATGGTGATACTCTCTCTGTGTTGCTGCCAATGCTGCAATGCAATTCCTCCACATTCTCAATAGATGTCATGAGACTTCATACATTGTCGCTATTGGCGAGATGTGATTGAACGGCCCTTTTCCTGATAGAATATGCAGCAATCCCAGTCTAGGCCCAGTATTCCCTGCCTCAGGCCCAGGTTTCACAACCTTTGGCACTCGATGAGGCATCAGGCCCACACTCTGCGGATTTAAGCCCAAGTTTTACTATGATGATAAAATGGGGCTCTTCTCCAGTCACTTCAGCATTTAGGGTCAAGTGAGCACCACTGCTTGCTTCAGCACGTAAAACCAAGCGAGGGTGAGAGTTCTGCACTTTCACACACACGAGTCACTCGAACACGAGCTGTATATTAATTCGAGCGTTGGCCGTCGTGCACGAGAGGCCATAGCTGCAGAGGAACAGCAAACCCCACCGACTGCCGCAACAGCAGCGGCAGTATCATTGCCGCAGTCAACCGCCATAGCAATGCACTCCCACTCCTATTGATGAGAAGCACGTAGATGTGGGATCCATGTCTTTGTATCAATTTAGAAATCCATATCAACAACAGAAAGGATTTCGCCCCTTAGCTTTAGCACTATTTCTATCAATGAATACAGTCGAGTCCAGTCAAGTGCTATTAATCGTCTTATACAACTTTCTCACTATCGCGGGTATGTAATCCTAATATCACATCCCATAATTCTAAATCACATCATCATATGATACCTACCAGAAGTAGGACACGGCACATTCTGTGTTGTTCAATCCTTTATCCAAGTTCAAGTCCCAAAGCCTGTCACCTGTGTTGAGGTCTGTGCTTATCACTGAATGTGACAGTATGGTTGTAAGCTTCGATTTGAAGACAAAGCTCCTAGCGGGCATACGCGCATTGTACCAGCATCCATAATACATGTCATACGATGAGGCATGCTGTATCTCATCGCTTGACTTGATCTCATTCGCGCTAACGTCGTAAACAACAAATCCATCAAAGTTGCCTTTTTCAGACGAAGTCCATTCGCTCTTGGGGAGAATTAGCTTTCTCGATAGTGGGAGGTATCTGAAGGCCTTGAAATCATTGCTACGCAAGACAAAATTAAGAGAAAAAGCAGTGAGTTGATATTGTTGAAGGAAGCTTACAAGCATAGTCTGATTCAAAACACTATCTGCACTGCTGGCCAAGCCGCATTTCACAACTGCAATTGAACTTACCCAACACTGCTGTAGGCCCCTTCGTCGATGAATGTTGCGTTCTCAGTAGGATTGGCCGGGTTGGAAATGTCGAACAAACTAATTTTAATGCCAGCTCTCCAACCAGTTGTTGCATCGACGTGCTCACCGATGCCAAGCATAAGCGGGACACCATCAATTTCAATTGGATGCAAGTAAGAGCTGAAGCCTGGGATCTGCGAAATTTACGCGATCAAGGTGTATTCATCAAGAAGTAAGCGAAGACGAAAGGACGATGACAAAGAATCGTAACATATTGAAGTGAGATAGAAACGTACCTCAAGCTCGCCCAGCTTTTCAGGATTCTTAGGATCCTGCATGTCGAAGATGTAGAACGGATCAGTCGTTTCAAATGTTACAATGTATGCCTTGTCTCCAATGAATCGAACTGCCTTCACGCTTTCGTTATCTTTACCCACGTGACCAGTCTGTCCGACCAAACTCATTTCTGAATCTGAATCTTCGCCCGATGTTGGCACCTTCAGGACAAGAATCTTGTTCAACGTACTGCTTGAGACGCTGGTTATTGAGGCAGTCCCCGAGCCAGACGACCACTGCCGCCGCTGCCATTCTTGTGTAACCAATCGTAGATGACCTTCATACAAATCCACACTGTATTGGTTGAGCGGCCGGCCACGGACTTCAGCGTAACAAAATGGCTTCGGAGCGGCACCACTGATGTCAAAGCCTAGGATAAAGGTCGAATCATCCCATTCGCCGGAGTCACTGTTGTAATGGCTGCCTTGGCTTAGAGTAGCTGCAAAATCCTGGGAGGCGTATACAGTGTCTAGATACCCAGAGCTGAAGCCTCCAGCTACATCGGTGGAGATTTCTTCACTCGCAAAGTCTTCTGACATGTTAAAGCTTAGCACTTGAACGAACTGGCCAAGCATGTCCCCAGTGGATCTATCTTCAGTACTTTCTCCAGACTGCATTGCACTAACCTGTATACATTCGAGGGGATGATGCATTAGAGCTGCTGTTAGTCTGAGACATCATGGGATAATGTTATATATATATATATATATATATGCATCTGATAGATACTCGCCTGGAAAATGCTGTCACAGGTGCCATCAAGCTGTAACTGTAACTCATCCACCATTTTTTCCATGAATGGCACAGTGTTCTTTAATGCGTACTCTGCAGCTTTCTGTTCATACGCGGTGGAATTTAGACCGCAGTACTGAGAGTTTGAACGGTAGAGATCTTTGGCAAACAAATTAGTGTTGACATGTGTCGTGGTGATGACAAAGCCAGTATCATCCACGGATCGAGCATCTTTGTAATTGCCCTTAATTTCTCTCTCGCCGACAAGGTTCAGAGGACTTCCATCTGTAGGCACGCTAGAGATATCATAGACTCGTACGGTGAGCTTTTGGTAGTCCTTGAGAATAGACTCGTGTTCTTCATCTGTATTCGACGGGTGATACCACTCGTCTTCAGAAACTATAGCAGTAAGACGTGATCCTTTCAAAAGGAGGGATAGAATGCGTGGCTTGGGTTTGTGGCATGGATCGTATCCTGGCCACATCATCGACAGATTTCTACGACGGCGTGTTTTTTCGCCTGAGTGTTCTTTGCTCTGAGAAGATCCTGAAGCGGCGGATGCAGTTTCTACAGATACCGAAGAAACAGAGGCTGTGATTTCTTCGATGGGAATTTTCTCGATTTCAATGTCCTCGTCCCATTCTACTGCCTCGTCGATGGCTGGCATTTCTGAAAAAGGTCCACAAGGTTTTGGAGTATAGGTACAATTTGTTACGGGCTCGTAAGGCATCTTGGTAATAGATATCCCGTTGGTGCCATCCGTGGCGTTCCACACATACAATATATCGCCGTATGCTGCATATACATGTTCTGGTGAAGCGAGGAAGAGCAAAACATCGACCCGTCAGAAAAGAAACATGTGATGCAAATACATCAAGGTATCATCATATAGTGACCTACCTCCATCTGACTTGGCAATGTCTGCTTCGTCCACACCCTCCACCTATAAATGACAGCAATGTTTCATTCATTCAGTACAGTAGTTTATGTCATTGCATGGCATCAGATGGCACCCCACTTACCTGATTGTTCGTCTCAAAACCATCTTCCAGATTGAGTTTCGATTGGTCTGTCGAGGAGGGAGCGGCTGCCTGAGCAGAATCGGCTCCCTCGTCGGCCATAGCCATAGATTCTGCTACAGCATAGACGGGGCCGCAATATACATACGAATCTTCTGGAGGTGGCGGCTGGTCGGGATCACACTTTTCGTACCTGCAGTTTAATCATCAATCATTGAAGATGTTAGCTTGGCGAGAAGGTAATCAAGGTAACATTCAAGATTCTTTTCAGGGGAACAACATGATACATCCAAGTGTGCATACAGAATTACTTACCACTCGTTATACTTGGATTCTTGGACGATGATACTGTTGGCATAATGCTTAAGGGCATTGATGATATCATCCTTCAAATTGTCACAAGAGGTGTATCCATTTGCTACACTCGAGTCGATCATGCGAACCTTTGCCTGGATAGGGCCATTCTGTTCAAGATATTGCTGTTTGAACACTTGAGGGTCAGTTGGTTGTGTAGGTTCAACTGTGGTTGTGGTGCCTTCATTGGGAGATTTAGTAGTAGTAGTAGTAGTAGTAGTAGTAGCAGAAGATGACAAAGTAGACGACGTTGTAGCAGTGGCATCAGGAGACACGGAAGATGACAATGCAGATAAAGTCGTAGTCGATGGTTGAGTGTCAGTTGGGTCAGTACTAGTGGCAGATGACATTGTAGACGATGTGGCAGTGGTGGCAACAGATGGCACAGACTCACCACAATCCCGATCCGTGGTTGGAGTCGAGAGGCACAACGCCCCACCTATGGCCCGTGGACCACACTGTAAAACAAAGAATAAGCACATGTGTGTGAAGGCATTCAAATTACATAGGGCTTCATAGCATTTACAAATAGTGTGTGATATCTCACCTGAACACAATGCGGACTACTTTCAGGACACGTGAACTTCTTCTCGGTTACAATTACTTCTCCATCGGGACCGCAAATAGATTCGGTCCCATCATATGATGTGGAGTCGATGCATTCCCAGCCAATGTGACCGATGGAATCGCCCTCTTTATACATGATATCGTCCAGGAGGCAACCTTCCTTGGCGGTGTCTCCTGGCGTGGCGGTGTCTCCTGGCGTGGCCGTGTCTCCTGGCGTGGCCGTGTCTCCTGGCTCGGTTCCTTTGTTGTTGGTACTGACATTTGCGGATGAATCATCACTACTACCGCCAGGTCCAAGGGTGACTCCAAGGACAATCGCCAGGACGACGGCCACGAGGAGGAACGTTGAGATGGCAATCACTTTATACTTCTTATTGGGGTCATTCTTGTTTGATCCGCCGTGCACGGCGGCGGCGTTGTTGGACAATGGTGCATCGTCTGCTGTGTCGGAGGGGTTGGGGATCGGGTTTTCGACGTCGCCGCCTCCGGCGGTGTTATCCTCGGTCATCATCTTCAGCCTTCAGCAGTACTGTATTTATGATCAAGTTTTGCGCTTCTATTGAGTTGTTTCCATTTGTTGTTGATCTTAGGAGTGTGGGTGTGTTGCACCGATGTATCATGCATGAAGCGTGAAGAAACAAGAAGAGATCTTGTGTGCAGGATTGTAGTGGCGTTGAGCGTGGACGACTGGAGTTTGGGGTTCCCATCTAAAATGAGTCTTGATTGAGTCGGTCTTTGGCGACTGATGTCAATATGTACCAATTCCGACCTATATATATCAGTCATCTCTTCAATCGTTTCAAATGTTCTGGAAAAATGCTCAGCTTGATATTTAGCATAGCAGATCTTGGTCTTGATCTGAATGATTAACGCACATCTGACGCACATTCTTAGGATGGTAGAATGAACATAAAAATTATGAAGATCTTGGTCTTGAGCGAGACTTTATTGTGGAGCTGAATGTCTGATCGGCATGCCTCTCGGCTATTCGCTACCTCTTCAATCGTTTCAAGTGTCTACATAGTCTTGGTATTGAAGCTCACACAGACGCTTTGAAGAAGCTAGCTGGGGAAGCAAACGAAGAGCTGCTCTTGATTGAGGAGGTGCACGAAGAGCCCATATCTTGGTCTTGTTCTTTGAAGTGATTGGACGAGAAACAAAATGACACCATATTATGTACTTATCATGGTGTAGATCAAGGTGGTACCTAACATGTAGCTCTTGGCCTTGAGTAAGATTTTATTGTGAAGCTAAAGTGTCTGTTTGGCGTGCCTCTCTCTGGCCTCTTCAATATGATGGTCTTGAAGCCTTGGAGCTTTACTCTTTTTTAGGTTTAGCTTTGAAAAAGCTAGGGTGAGCAAACGATTTAAGATCCCCAATCAAGAGCTGCTATCAGAGAAGGCGCTTGAAGAGCCCATATCTTGGTTTTATTTTTTGGGAAATTTGGGCAAGAAACATAAATGACACCATACTTATCATATATGACCGATCGAGGTGGTACCAAAAATAAATATGTAGCTCTTGGCCTTATGAGCTTGGGTAAGATTTTATTGTGATTGTTGTGAAGGTACAAGTCTGTTTGGTGTGCCTTTCTCTCGGCCCTTCACGTGTTCCACGTGATATTGGTCTCTAAGCCAAAACTGGAGCTTCGCTCTTTCTTGTTCTTGATATTTAGCTCTAGACATGCACCTCAAATATTTCTCCATTTGTCCGGTCCGCCTAGCTTCCCATGATAGGCTGATCCGCCCATTGCCCAACATAGAGACTGCCATAAACGTTGGGTCAAGTTTCAAGTGTTTCACCAACAATTACATTATGTAATCTACCCCTTAGAGATCAAAGCTGCTCTCATGAGACAAAATGAATGGTTTATTCGACTCAGAAAAAGCAAACTCGCCGACTGCATACGTCTTCCAATACGAATGTAATTGAAATTCTTTACGCATGTCTTCAACTGGTATTCCTTTCGTTTCCACTACAAGTAGCCAAGCGAAGACAGCCATCGCCACATCGAAACCAGCAAAGAAGAGGAAAGTACCCCATTGCATTTTACAAAACATAGGCAAAAAGAATTGCGTTGTCAGGAATACTGCAAAGAAATTTATCACCACCGACATTGTCGAACCAGCGGAGCGTGTTGCTTGTGATTGACTCTCGACTGGTACGAGCCATCCAAGAGGCCCCCAACTCCATCCGAATGAGTAAGCGAATAGACATATCAATGCCAGCAAGACACGCGAATCAGTGGGGGTCAATCCAGCCGAACCGTATGGGTCGAACTTGAATTTGAGTACAAGTGATGTAGCTACTTGCAAAATGAACAAGACAATTCCACCCGCAATGAGCAGAGGCCTTCGCCCCACTCTGTCTATAATCAAGAGACTTGTCAAGGCTCCAGCTAACAAAACAGCGGCAACTATAACTGCTTGTACGAGACCAGTATCATTTCCTCCACTAATACTCTTGAATAGCTCAGGAATAGTAAAGCATCGAGTTGATACCGGTGAATTGTGAAAATATTGCCACGAGGCAAGCCACTGTTAGCTCCCCACGGTATGAACGAGTCATCAAAGTTCGAATTTGCTGTGACGGGCTCCCCTGCTTCTTGGCTTGTTTTGCATCCCGCTCAATGAATGCAAATTCGTTATCAATGTTTGTATCAGCGCCACGCAATTGCTGCAGTGTAGACCTAGCCTTTTGGGTATCGCCTGAGTAGTATAGGAATGCAGGTGTCTCGGGAAGGAAGATACAACCAATGAGCAAAACTAGAGCTGGTGGAATGAATACTCCCAATGATATACGCCAACCATATTCAACACGACTCGTGTAGTAATTGATAATGCCTGCGAGAAGAATACCAATGTTAACAAATATTTGAAAGCAAGTCTGGAGGGCTCCTCTTGACTCTGGCGGAGGAACTTCAGCCAGGAATATCGGCACTGATTGATTGGCGAATCCACACCCAAGCCCAAGTATAAGCCTGCCAGCAATTAGCATGGCCGTATTGACTGAGGTTACATTGAGTATTGATCCTAGCAGGTATAACATTGCTCCAAGACACATACTTGCTTTTCGGCCGTGTCTTTCAGTGAGCCAAGACGCCAGCAAAGACGAAAGCATTCCAGCCAAAAAGAAAGAGCTGGTGAAGAGAGACAATGATTGGCTGTCGAATGAACAATATGCATTTGTCGTCGTTTCATTTTGCTGTGACTCATATATATCTGGAAAGAATTTTTGGAGAAATGCAGGCATGGCAACGACGCCGCCGGTTATACCAACGTCAAGCCCAAAGAGAAGAGCACCCGTCGACGCTATGATACAAGACCCAATTGTGGAAATGTTTGGTCGTTTGATGCTTTCACTACTTGATCTTTCTTCGTTGAATTGAATACACGAAGGCACTTCATCTGATCTTTCTCCGTTGAATTGAATGGAAGCAGGCGGCTTATAGAATAAGTGATTAATGTTAGCTGTTGTGTGTGTTTTCTTTTGTTGATAATATTATGAGAGATTTTTTATCTGTTGAGAGTGGAATGGAGGAAATAAAATGTGAAGCACGAACGGCCAAGATTCAGATCCAACAGATGTGAGTGAGCAGTTTCTCACTAATTCCTACGCATGCAGGCCACCCAGTACCCCGCCTACCCTCGCCTACCATCCTACCATCTAACATACCTAGTGTCCTACCATCCATATTCGATAGTAGATCTATCATGATGTCACAAGAGTAGAGGGCTAGGTTAGTTGCGACAGCTCGTGTTTTTTGTGTGGGCGGCACGAGACATGAAGAGGAAAACACTATGGGAGACGTTGGCAAGATCTCTAGAGAGAACCACTTCAGAGGATATACCCCGCTCATCTCACGGGGCTTCGCGCCGGAAGAACATGAACCTGTTCGTAGAAATCTTTGACTTTTTACTTCTCTCCTCGAGGCTGTTTGAGTTGAAGCTGGTCTTGAAGGCAGCAAGATTTGCGCAACTGAAACATATTATGTTAAGCATCTTGGGGGTGTCCAGGCAGTCCAGGCCTCTGATGAGTACTAACCATATAAAGCTGGTTTGCGTTAATTTGTCTTCATAGAACATGACAACTCATGGTAACTGTCAGTTTGGATCCCAGTTGTTTTCAAATATAATCTTCTCGGGTCTTGAAGCTTGACTTTTTTTCTCGAGATCTAACTTTGAAGCTACCAGAGTGCAATCAAATTGCTTTTTCTGCGTCGCTTAAAACCTGGGCAGTACTGTCGGGTAAGATCAGCAGGAGAGGAGATACTACTTGCATCGTTATAACTCTGTGTTTAGGTTAAACTAAACAAATACATCTATATCTCCAATCATTACTCTTTGTGTTACGCAATAAGATATTATTGTATGCAAATATCACCACCTACTCCTTTCCACCACCGTCACCTCCTCCGCCATTAATAAACCCACTCTTTTTACCCTCAAACCCCTCCCTATTCGAATGAGGCCCCTGTCTCCTCCTCTTTCCCTTCCCGGCACCACCATCCTTTCCTCCGCCGTCTCCAGCGGATTTTCCATCCTCGTCGTTAATACGTTTCGAACTCAAATTGGCACCGGCATTTCCACCCAATTTTCGTTGATCCAAGTTATGATTTCGGATGGATTGCTTTTTAGTGGCGGCGTCCTTGGCTTGATCGAGGCGTACGTTCCATGCTTTTGCGGAGGCGGATTTTTTCTTTCCCTTGCGTTTGATTGCCTTTTTGAGGAGTTTGGTGTCGTTTGTTTTGCGAATGTTGGATCCTCTGTTATATCCATTGTGTCAAGAGGAAGTGTGTGTGTGTGTGTGTGACAGAAAGATACAATATGTTAGCAAAATTGCGCGAACACATGCATGCCATGGAAGGAAGCAAAAAGAATACAGCTATCCAAAGGATTCAAAACAGGATTCATAGAAGTACAACTCACCCAGCAACCTTCAACGCCTCCCCCCACTCGATATTCTTCGCCTTTTCTTTATCTTCCTCCGCACCGCTCTTCTTCAACTCTCTTAAACGCTGCTCTTTGCTTTCGGCATCAGCAAGCAAATGTTCCAAAGACTTTTTCTTCTTTCCCTTCTTCCCGCCAATGCCCATGGTCGCCAAACTTTTGTTGTTCAGCGCTCCGTCGAGCTTGGGCTTGAGTCCCGCTAGGGATTGATAGTCGATGGTGGCGAGATCTTGTGCTGCACTAGTTGCTGGAGCGGAGGAGGATGATGTGGAGGGTGCGTTAAAGGTGCTCCCTCCCAAGTTCACCACGCGTTGTTTCTGAGTTGACTTTGTTTCGGCAACGGACGTGGCCCTCTTTTTATTACGCTGCACCGCGGCGTCTTTGCGCTTGCGCTTCTCGGCGCGTCGTGCGGCTCGTTTGCTGACTAGGGCGGCGGGTGCCGATGTATCCACATTTTCTGGGTTGGCAGAAGATGGTTGCGCCTGAGACTTTTCGGCCATTTTGGCATGTAGTTTGGCACGCAGCATTTCGATGCGGGATGCGTATTCCTTCTTGTTGTCGTCCTTCTTTTCTTCCGGTTGGACAGTATCGGCCGCAGCAGCGTTATCCTCGCCGTCATCATCCGACATGACCACATTACTAATAACACTATCATTATCATCGTCACTCTGCCCGTCCTCCTCCTCTTTCTTCAGCCTCCGCTTCGCCTCGACCGTACTCTCCATTTTTTCAGGATCAAATTTTTCACTCCTGGCAAGTTTATTCCTGGCCTTTCTTGCCTCCCTGCTCTCCTTGTGTTGTCCATGTAGGTACTTTGGGTTGTAGGGATCATCGCCCGAGGCACCCGCGACGTAGAGGCGGGTGGGGATCATGTTTACGATGGAGTCGAAGTAGGCATTGTTTGATTCGAGTTCGGATAGCAGGTGGAACTGATTGTCGTCAGTGGTGTGCTGCGTCGGCATGATTGGGATTGTTTGTTGTTGTCGCTGTCTAGATTTCTGCTGCTATCAAGTAATATAATGGACTGCCGTGCAAATCAAATCAGAATCAATGAAAGATATTTGTGTACATAAAAGCTAGAGGGGTTTTCAGGTTTGTTCTGTGAAAGCAGTGTGAAAGTAAAAAAGTGATTGGTGATACCAAGACTCGGTCCTTCCGTCCGTCGCCTACCTTACCTACTATCATACCGCCTAACATACCCACATACCATCTACCAGAACATACCGAGGAGAGAAGAGGGGACGTTTGTACGCCTGACTGTGATCTGAGACGGAACTCTATGTTTTCATGGGCAGCAACGAAAATATGTAGGTTCTTGTTCTATTGTTCTTCTTGCTTGGCCAACCTCAATCTTTGAGTCAGTTGTAACATTGCATGGCAGTGAATCTTCCAATAGTGTCTTCGCTGTACTGAAGTATTGTTTCGTAGATAAAGTGTAGGTATGAGGAGGTGCAAAAAGGTGTGATAGCTACCGAGTGAGTGATTGATGAAAGGATTTGCTCATTGTGTAGCTTCTTGATGTATTACTTTATAATATGGTCTAGGTACATTCGTTGGGGGATACTTAATCTCTGTACCAAATACTATTATTTTGTAGGTGATATGTTTTGCCTCGTTTCCACTACTTACTAAACATCATGTAATCGTCGAAATGTGTTGCCTTCAAATGCACAATGAGTTCTTTACTTCCGCATAACAAAGCGGTCAAAAGGAAAATGGTATTCAACTTGATTCAGGTTGAAGAGTTCAACACTCTTTTCTACATAGATAGGTCGAATGGTACATGCGCTTAACGCAAAAAAACACGTATCGAACAATTCATTCTGTATGCAAGTTATGAAACAAAAAAGCTGCAGTGCGTGCAGGGCACATAGATCGCCCTATGCAACATACTGGGTGTCCCAGCCTGAGTAATTGTTCAACGTTATTTGTAACTAACAATAGAACTAGTATGTGGACATATATCATACTCTTTAAAACGACGCATTATTTTATTGAGTTGCACGGATTTAACATTGAATGTGCACATCTCTCTCTTTCTATACTTCTTGAATACAACCATCTTGATACTTGCTTGACAAAACACAGTCACAATATCTATTACCCCCATGGCGACATCTTAGTAAAACATGAAAGAACCCCTATCGATAAATCTCACAAAGCTGGACAGTATTCTCTTATTTCGCATTGCATACACGTGGCGCAATTCTGCAATCGCCACAAGTAGTGATTGTAGTGCAATCGAACCCCCTAGATGATACATCCCCCGTACCTATGTGGCCCCCCATGACACGTCCACCATATCACCTATAGACATGCCTTTGCTTTACCATCAAAGCTTCCACTGCAGCATTCAGTGCAACAAGCCTGAGTGGCTACATTACAACTACCCTTCTGATTACATGCAGTCCCGGAACCGAGGCCGGTGCAGACTGGAGCTGGCGTCGGAGCCGGCGTGACCGGAGCTGGGGTCGGAGCCGGAGTGACCGAAGCTGGGGTCGGAGCTGGCGTGACCGGAGCTGGGGTCGGAGCCGGTGTGACTGGCGCGGGCGTAGGTGGAGGGGTTGGAGGAGGAGTGGGGTCAACAGGTTGGTTTGATGGAGCAGGTGTCGGAGCGGGTGAGGGCTGTGTGATGAAAGAAAGATGATGAAAAGTGTTGGTACGTGAGTGAATGAAAAAAAGAAGATACAAATTCATTTCACAATATTGTATTGCGTCAAGCACAACGAAGATATAAAACTTACTTCCGGGGTACCAGTAGTACAGCTGCCTGCTAATCCAGTGGAAGAGATGACAACAGAAGCCTTGAGGTTGCCA
>JALLAU010000316.1:0-16909 GCA_036939495.1 Thalassiosira hispida | reverse complement strand
AAACACTCTCAGAGGTAGTCAACCTCACCTGATCTTGCAGGACGCAGGACGCCAGGAGAAAAACATGTAATTAGATTAGAGGGTGGCATCAATCTCATCAATCTGCATCAATCGTACACCAGGCCGACCGTCCAAGGCCAAGGAAGATGCAAACGAAGTAATATCTCAACGGATTTTATTTAAACCGACCTTCCTAAACTAAACTGCCTCACTCTCCTCTATCCAACAATGGTGTCATCAGCCTCCCAAGCCCCATCGATTCACCACAATCATCAAAAAATGACCAGATGCTCAACCAGAGAGGGGGTTAATTTACAAGTGACGCCTCCAATCACCACCGTTAGTTCAGCAACGGCTGGGATCGCATTCGCAAGGCCGTAATTTCATGTAGAAAATGAAGGAATAAAAAATCATCCACTTCAACAATGAAGACCAGTCAATATTCATATAACAATGACGACAGCCTCGCCTACATTACGGCTGAACAACAACAAGTGATCACAGCTCCATCCGTCAATATTGCAGTGGGTGTCAACGCTTCGCTGAAGAATGTACTCGTGATGGCGATGTGTGAAGAGTTAACCATCATCATCTATCCTCCTCTCCTGATAATAGTTACGAGCCGGGTACGATACAACTACACACTTTGTTTAGATCAGAGATGCAATGCTTGGCTGGTACACACCGGGTCTACAATATACAAAAGTTTTGATCGGGTGGGTGTGGATGTGGTACTGGCATGATCGGGTGTGGATGATGTACTGCAACTGCAACCACCAAACAATGCAACCAACAATGCACGTGGATGGGTGTTGGCAGCGGTGGGGACGATTGCCGGAACGACCGTCAGGGAGTGGAGGCTACCGTCTAATGACGCAGCCTGATCTCCAAGATACTATCTTTTCTTAGCGAGTCCGCAGGACGAGTCTGTTTCTCTATTGCGGTTCCGGGAGTTGCTACATTATTGTCAGTAGTAGAGTGGTGGGAGCAGAGTACGTGGTGGCTGTGGGAGTACTGGGTAATGATTCTCACTTCCTAATTTCATTGAGCTCGGAATTTCAATTGCGATACTAATGGGCGTCAAGTTGCCAATGCTTTTACCGAGCCAGCCTAGTTTCGTGCTGAGCATTTTTTGGTCAAATTTTGATTATTCCTTAACGGAGGGGTTCGAGGAGTCAGCGATGGGATAAACGGATGCAGGAGAAGGAGGCGCTTCTAGGAAGCCAAGTTTGATCGAATTTGGAGGTGTCGAAAATCCTGAACGGTACTTGATCATTGTGGAGACGCATCGGATCACTCCCTTGGAGATTGGAGAGTGATCATTGTAGAGACGCATCGGATCATTGAACAAGAAGCGGCGGCAACAGATGAATATGAAACATTATATTATGAGCTCTTCTCTCAAAGCATGATTTTTTGTTGCAAGGCACCTTCTTCTTCTTCTTCGGGGCCCTGTTCCGATATTACTTTCTTTCTCTCTCTTTCAATTCTCCGAACCACTTTCAGAATAACTCCCTTCACTCTCGCTTTCCTCCTCACTGTAATAGCTATCCTCCATTGACGACAATTCCACTTTCTCGTCTTCATCATCTTCTTCCTCCTCTTCACTGTAATAACTGCCCTCGTCTTCCTCATCAAATACCTTATTGACATTATTGCCATCACTATATCGCTGTTGTTCATACTGTCCTTTCGCTTTATCCGCAACAAGTCCATTCATTTCTTCGTCACTGCTTCCATTCATAGTACTGTCATCCACCTTACGTTTCTTCAATGAACCCTTCAACCCCCCCCGGAATGATTTTCCCAAATTTCCCATTCCCCTACTCAACCTACTACCAGATCTGCTCGATCTCAATTCGTTCTCGCCATTCTTATTCTTACCATCATTCTCCTCGTATTGCATACCGTGACCAATCTTTTCGTTGGCACTCCCACCCCCACCATTTTGAATTAATATTAGCTTTTGACGTTCCGTGCGCATTCGTTGTCGGGCTCGTTTGACGTGGCACATGCTGCATATTGCCAGACTCGTATAAATGAGACCGAATACTATTGCGACGAGGAGGGATGTTGTCATTGGTTTTGATTCTTGTGTGACGTCGGACATTGATTCGATGAATGGGGTGGGTGCTCGTGTTGGTCTTTTTGTTGGAGGCAATGTGACCTCGTCCACGGCTAGGATGGATGGTATGGAATCAACGGATGCAAAGTACCATGATAGGTCTGGATGGTCTTGCAATTGGGATAGGAATGCATCCTTGTTGTTGAGCAGTAAAGTTTGCAGTAATTCTGTCGTGATTTGGAGAGGGAGTGGCGAGTAGAGGATGGATATTATTAGTGTGACTTCGAGGGTGGTTATGGATGGCACCTCCGGCTCTTGTGGTGATGATGTCATGTCGTTGCCATTTGTTGGTGTAAATGGTGGCTGTGCTTGAGGCATTGGACCCATGATCGGTTGTTCCTCATTGATTGGATCTTCATTGGCTGGAGTAGTTTCAGGTGTTGCCATTGATGCAGTCGTCACCGTTGAATCATCTGGTATCAGTTTATCTTCCATGCTACCAGTTGAACCATTCTCCGCCACACCTTCCTCTGGTATAGTCACATTCCCCGCCTCATCTACTGGCACCTGGCCAACATTTCCCATGCCAAATGCACTTCCTTCTACACTTTCTAGACTCCCATCTTCTTTTTGCAGCCCTCTTCTCAGCTTACCATCCTCTTGCTGCAACCCTCTAATCAATCTTCTCTCATCGAATCTCTCACCACCACCATCATCCTCCAAATACTCCACAAAAATCTGCTGATACCAAACTTCGCCCCCCAATATCTCCACTTCATTGACATCCAATATTTTTTGCGAAACATAAAATTCCATGACGCTCGTCTGAAATGCCAATTGTTCTTTTGTGGACAATATACCGCGAGTTGTAGATTGGACAATATTTTGGAATGTTAAAATGAGATTGACCTTCATTGTGTAGATTGTTGGACTTGAAGATGTGGTGGGTGTGGGGGTTGGTACGGTGCCATTATTGTAAGAGGAGATGTTCCTTCCATTTGTTTCTGGCGTTGACATTCCATGTTCATTTGTGGAAGGTCCATCATTTTCTTTGGAATGGACACTTTGAAAAAAGGGCGCCAATTCACTCATACCAGGAATGCGTTCCCTCGTTCTTACATCCACGCACTCCTCCCACTTCTCGACGCGTTTCATCCTCCCCACTACTGTAGCATTATTCCCACTACTCCCAGTATCCTCCTTCGTATTCGAAATAATGTCCAAACAAGGACTTCGATGGTACCAAATCCTGCCCACGAATCCTCTTGGCATTCGATAATAGATTCGTTGATTCGCGGCTTCGAAGGGGTAGATCATGACTGATGCTCCTTCGTACACTGTTAGTTCGGCAGTTTGGTGGAGTATGATCGTGTCTTGGGTTTGTTCATTCACTTCTTCGATGGAGGATATGGATTGGAGGGAGGTGGCCGTCGATTGCTGCGTGGAGGATCTTGCATACAGTAACTGCTTGGAAGATAGGGTGATGTAGATGGAGTGTCGTGCTCCCCCCCCGTCCACTCTGATTGGAGTGAATTTATTCGGTGGTATTCGCGTGGGTTCTCCTGCTCCGGGGCTGGCAGCTGTTCCCCACGTGGTGACATTCCCCCGCGCCACTAATTGGAATGCTCGATCCTCGCCCTCGTGGCCGTGCCAGGTGCCGCGTTTCGTCCGCACTTCATACGCCACATTGGCACCCCTTATCGGCGAATAGAACTCCAATCCCACTATTTCAATAGCTGGACTGTCGAGAGCTGTGGCAACATCGAATATTATCCCGTAAGATCGTTGCGATGTCGTGGACGATAGCAGATTACCGTTCCCGCCACCGCTCGAGGTGGTAATTTCGGAATTCAACCCGGAATTGCTGGCCCCGTTGGCATTGATCTGTTGTAGTAACGGTCTAACCGCTGGACTTTGCGATGGGGGACCATTGGGCTGTGCCGTCGGGGGAGGAAAGGATGGCGTCATGCTATCGGTGGGCAGTACCGTTGCCTTTGCCGTGGTGACTGGTAATGGCGTTGGACGCTTTGTTCGTCGTGGCTTTGGTGTGGGCTTTTCGGTGGGTTCGGCACCACCACCACCACCACCACCGTTGTTGTTGGTAGTAGTAGCAGCGGCTGCTAATTTGTCACCGCAGCCAGTGTAGCCAAAGCAAGTCTGATCAGAGGCACACTCCGCGTCATCGTTGTTAGGGCAGGGTGTCCCGCAGGCTTCGGAGGCGGCCATCCAATTGGAGCCGCAGTAGTGATTTTCATCCGCGCGGATTGGATGTATTATGGTGATGATTAGGATGACTATGAATATAAAAGTGGAGGATGGGAAGAAGCGGTGGTGTGACATATTCTTTTATGAATTGATTGGAGAGACGTAGTTGAATAAAATGGAACAAGAGGAGTTCGGTGCATGAGATGTGTGATGATGTGGATCAAAAGGTTATGTTTGTCAATTTGAAAGAGGCAAAGTTGGCTTCAGGGACGTTGGTTGCATCGCTCATGGAGGTTATAGAGAGAGAAGGATGAATAATATCATCAAAGGTTCCAATGACTTGAGGGGGAGGAGAGTAATGCGATCTTGCCAAAGTGCATGCCGTTGCCATTCGCCATTGTCTGGTTCTGTTCTTTTTTTGTCTTGGTTCGTTACGATAGGTTACGATGGTATTTTCGGCTGGCTTTTCGGGGCTGGCTTCGGGCCCGCGGGCCCTTGCTGTCGTTCAGACAGGAACACTCTTCTATATTCTTAAGATAATAGGTATCATTCCATATCCTTGACTTCTTCTTGGTTCATTCCCGTGACTTGTCTGGATGACTTTCAATACCGTATAAGATCTAATCGTGAACCAGTCTTGGAAAATGATAATTCTCTCTCCCAGCACGTGTCTGTGTTTATTCTATTTTAGGAAACATTAAGTGGCCCTTCAATTTGGTATAGTGTCTTTTTAGATCATGTTTGTTAAGTAAAGTTGGACATGGTTACTAAATTAGTAAATGTCCACATTGATTTAGTGGAGGCAGCAACCCCAAACCATGAACGAACACCTTTTTGCGTTGTATTGTACGATATCGTACCTTCGTATCTACACAACCAACATGTACAATACAACACCAAATCCGCATAGCCCCACCTCTTTGAATCGACAAGCAGAAGGTCGTCCCAGTTCTAAAAGCACACACACACTTATATTAATAAATAAATCTAGCCATGCCGCGATCCTCCCGCGACGACCCCCCACGCACCAGCCGCACCTCCCGCAACAGCCGCTCCTCCGGCGGCTCCCGCAACAACGGATCCTCCCGCTCCATCGACTCCACCTCCTCCGAATCCTCCGCCCCCATCGACCCTTCCAAACCAGCATGGTGGAACGAGCAAAAAAAGCAAGAACGCCGCCAGTCCGAAAAGGCACGACGCGATGCCATCCACGAGGACAATAGGGTGAAGAAGATGGAGGCGGGGAACGTGGTCAGCTACGGCCGCAACGGTACCGGGGGAGCGAGGGAAATGACCGACGGGAGGGTGGGGGCACGGAACGGCACGGGCGGTGATCCTAGGAAGAAGGGGGATAGGGGAGGAGCTGGCGCGCAGCAGCATTACGATGAGGATTATTACGATGACGAGAAGGACGATCCCGGGCGAGCGGAATCGAGGTTGCAGAAGATGAACATGGACAGGATGGACATGCACGACGATCGGCTCGCGCGCAAGACCACCGCGGACGAGGAATTGCAGGGTCGGTCCATTTGGGAGATGGTCGATCGGGGGACGCTCATGGTCGGGTGCTGTCTGATCCTCATCGTCATCATCGCCATCACCATCCCCGTGGCGCTGATCAGCGAGGACGAACCGTACGTGGAACCGCCCGAGGCTCCGCAGCCCACCCAATCTCCCACGCGGGCGCGCGATTTGGACAAGGATGCCATTGGCGAATCCCTGGCGCAGATCACGCCCGGGGGGATCGAAACGCTGTTGGACGAGAGCACGGCGCATCATCGCGCGTGGATGTGGTTGGTCTACGAGGATGGGATGGAGCTCGGCGCGTCCAAGGATCACTTGCATCAGCGCTTCGTCCTCATGGTGATTTACTTCATCAGCGGTCCGTGGACCCCCGTCGAGGGAAGGTTGGAATGGGGAAGTCCCGTCCACGAATGCGAATGGGAGGGTATTTTCTGCAAGGACGTGGAGGAACTGGAGGCGGAGTTGGATGGACGTATTGCGGAATTGCTCGAGGTGGGGAGGGAGGATGGGATTAAGATTAACGTCCCGCAGCGTATTGCCAATCGGTTGGAGTTGCGTCAGCGGTTGGTTTCGGGGGAGGTGCCCGCGGAGTTTAGCTTGTTGTATTATTTGCAGCATTTGGATTTGGAGAATAATCAATTGATTGGGGCGCTTCCCGAACCGCTGTACAAGTTGTTCAATCTCCAGACTTTGTTTTTGGAACAGAATAAATTGACGGATGTGAGTAGTATCGGGGAGTACCGTCATTTGGAGCATTTGGCCTTGTCCAAGAATACCTTTCAGGGGCCATTGCCCGAGACGTTCAAGAATTTGAAGAAGCTCAAGACCTTGTATTTGCATACCAATGGGTTTACGGGAGAAGTCTTTGACATCCTCAAGGACTTTGAGTCGATGGAATTGCTTGATATTGCGTACAATGAGTTCACGGGCACATTACCCACCGAGTTGGGCAACATGAAGAATCTAACAAGTGTCTTCTTCGGGCATAACAAGTTCAATGGTGAAATCCCTCAAGAATTGGCGAACTGTAAGAATCTCAAGCAGTTTCAGATTGATGGCTCGCACGATATCAAGGGAGAGATTCCAAGCTTCTTTGGACAGTTGACCAAGTTGGAATTTCTCAAGTTGGATACTTGTGCGTTCGAGGGAGCGTTGCCGAATAGTTTGGGGAATTTGGTGAATTTGACATTTTTGGATGTCAACTCGAATTATTTGAAGGGTGCGATTCCGAAAACGTTGGGGAAGTGTGTCAAGTTGGAGACGTTGGCTTTGGCGAATAATGACTTTTCGGGGGAGATTCCTAGCGAGTTGGGAAAGTTGATCAAGTTGGGTGAGTTATAATATGATACAGTGCGGATGGAATTATATTTTGTGTTTGATCTCCGGCATTCCCCAACTATTCAAGTGGCTAACACTTCCTCTCCCTTTTCTCATGACCCCACTACCCTGCACTTATATCCACTCATCAACATACACACACACACGCACGCCTCTGACA
Organism: Thalassiosira hispida; assembly: GCA_036939495.1. Classification (NCBI taxonomy): domain Eukaryota; phylum Bacillariophyta; class Thalassiosirophyceae; order Thalassiosirales; family Thalassiosiraceae; genus Thalassiosira; species Thalassiosira hispida. The sequence goes on along the minus strand of JALLAU010000316.1, from coordinate 9,617 downwards.
ACCACAGAGAAACTATATCTTCAAAGTACTGACCTCGAAGGTGCCATGCCCGAAGAAGTTTGTGCCCTCCGAACTCGGGCGAATCAGACCGTCCTTGAAGAGCTCTTCGTGAATTGCGATATCGAGTGTGATATGGAAACGTGTTGTACCCAGTGCTCGTAAAAGATGTTGTCATCCCGAGTAGTGACTAGCCTGGGGGGGGGGGGGTTGGGGGTATTCTTTCAAGATGAATTTGGTTTAGGGGGGTCTGTAAAAATAGGTGAAACATGGGGGAAATACTGGGATGAATTTATATGTTAGCATAGCAGGAAAATGAGTGATCTCATGATCTCTCGAGAAAAAAATTGTTTGAGTTAAATACCAAAGAGAGTTAGGATTAATTTGGGAGAAAGAGTAACTTGTTTGCAGTGCCCTTCATCATCATTGTTATGTAGTATGGCTTCAAACTTTGATCTTGCTGTAGCTGAAAGCCACGCCATGACCACCTCCTTGAGCCACCATAATCTGACGTTGTTTTCCAGTCCGTTCAGGGCTGTGCTTGTTTGGATGATGTTTGTACATAGACTGCAATCAATTCAAATTCAACTTCAATTATTGATGCCCTAACTCAATCCAAAAATCTTCAAACCTCTACCACCTAGAGAGGATTTAGGTTTAGCCTTTATTTTTTTCTTCTGTGAGGGGCTTAAATCTTAAATGCAAACCAGCTATGGTTAGTACTACCAGAGGCCTGTGCACTGGGCACCCTCCACTAGAGACCAAGAGACTGTAATCCTACTACCTATCTCAATGATTATCAATACATACAAAAATAATTCACCAGAGAAAATTTCGATTCCCTTAGCGCGGAATCTCGCGGAATCATGATAATATTATGATGTACACATACCTACAACCTACGCCATCACCGTATCGTATCGTAGTTCTTGCTCCTATCCTCTTATCTTCTCTTATGCTGTTCTTATGTGTATGTAGCTCTGGTGCTATTCGCTGTACGATACCGGCAAGCAACCTATGATGTATTGTCCTACCAACCCCCAAAACGGGACTGTCAACTATCTACATACTTCTACCTCCTCCAGTACACGGTACACGAACAACAGAGAAAGATAAGTCCTTCAGAGGCGAGGGAATGAATCTGACGGGTGAGACATAAATTAACCCCAACCAACTAACCCTAACTAATCCCACGAAAAGCTATAATAGCTGAATAAAGAACTAAAATATGAGAAGGGCTGACGTAACTTAACAAAAAACATAACTGCCACACACTGCCATGAAACTATCGGTATCCCAAAACGCAAAGGGCTAAATCAGGCCATAAATCACCATAAATTAGGGATATTCTCGAGTACATAAGGACGGCTTACCAAAATTTACCGTCTTTTTTTGTGTGTTTGTGACCTGCGTAAACCTGTAACAGACGAGAGCCGGCCACCAAAGATGGCTCGAACACATAGGGGGCGTGAATTCCCCCCCCCCCAAATTTGGTCAAATGCCTTGTTCTGGCCTGATTGGGCAGAATAGAGGCCTCAATCGGGTCATTTGGGAAATTTCAAGAGAAAACCCGTGTCTCTGGTATGTATACCTACAAGTTCCTACGTATAAATCCCCAAAATTATGGGCTTGCATTTTTAAGGTTGCACCCCCCAAATGGTCACCGGGCGCCCCCTATCGTTGCCTCCCACGACGACTGGCCGCGAGCGTTTAGGGAACTCGGGACTACTACGGGATATCGTTTATATCGTGAGGGCGGGACGTCAAAAAACAACCCAGACAACAACTCTAGTGAAGTTGAAGTTGTTCGTAATTATTGATGAGAAGGGTCGGCAAAAACAATCGAACGCCATTCCTCCTCCCTCGATGCCTTAGTAAATTCGGTTGTTTTTTTGTTTTGGAAGGTGCGTTCCTTTGGTGGGAGGGGGAAGCAAGCAGCGTGGAGGGGAGAATGCAGCGCTAGCTGCCTTCGCAATTATTGTTCCAGCTGGTCGTGCATTTTCCATCATTATTTGTATTCTATGCGTTTGCGTTGGATTTCGTATCTTGACGAGACAATTGCTGCCGTTCAACATTGTTTTTGTATCGAATGTCGAGAACGAAGCAGAATATAATTTCATGGGGTCTTGTAACAGTTTTAATCGGGGGTCTCTGAAAATTGTGGATGCATTTAGAAAGGTGTATAATGCAATGATATGAGGACTTTGGATGGGGGGGATTTTTTTTCGTTACATATATTTCATCCTTGACCTTGATACTCAATCCGGATGTACGAGCGAGGCAGAATAATTTCTCATGGGGTGATGTAACGGTTTCAAGTGTAAAAGAAAGTTGATGCATTCAGAAAGGACAATCGGGTATAGTTTATTGCAAGAATAGGTTGACTTTGGAGTGGGGGAGATTTTTTTTTCGTTATACATTTTCATTTGAGCTCTCTCTAATTTGATCAGTTTTTTTTAGTCGATAACCTCTCATCTCTGACAACTCATATTTCCATGCTCGCAAATGCTCCCCAAATTTCAGAAGTGATACTTATTTGACCCCGTAGAAAGTGAATCACTCTTCTTCTTTCATAGACATTTTACTGAGAAGTCAATTACAAAAATGTCAACTTTCCCTCGAAGAAGAATATCATGTCCAGCAGCCCAACTCCTATTATTTCATAATGTTTTCTCAATATTATGGTCCATACTTCTTATCCAAAATTTCAACCCTACACATGCAACTGACGAAGCCTTGGATATGTACTGCGGTACTACTTGGATAGACGCCTTTGAAAATTGTCCTCAAGCCTGTCCCTCGGGTTCCGACTCAGATTGCACCGAGGTTGGTCATAGCTGCCACGGCTACACAGGATGTGCTGTCAAGAGTGGAGGCTCGAATGGTAATAATGGTTTAGCGATTGGGGCAGGCAATGACGGCGGTGGAGATGATACATACAAGAATAACATGTGTGGAGTAACATGGCTAACTGCCATGCTCTCCTGCTCCAAACCCTGTCCACCCGGGACAGACTGCCCAGGCGGACAAACGTGCTTTGCTGCCACGAATTGTGATAAACCCATGTCACCCATCATATCCAAAATGATCATGAGTTTATTGGGCGATTACGATGGTGCTGAAAGTATGGACAGCATGGCACGGGGTGTGTTTAGCGAGTCGGTTCTCACCTTTTTAGCTGAGAAAATGGAGGAGAATAGGGTTGCCGTTAATGGTGCTGATGTTACGGGACAGTCATTTGTGGAACAGGGAGGACGACGGAGGAAGCTGCAATGGAATGATACAGTTACTGGGGAGATTATGACGGTTGAGTTGAGTTTGGAACAGCAAAGGAGGTTGGCCACGGGTTCATCTGCGTTGGATGTTTCCATGACAATTACGGGAGAGTATCGTCGTGAGTGTCTTGATTTCTCACAGTAAACATCATGACTTGTGTGTTTTGTTCACTTGCATTTCTCAACCTTTGCATCACGCTTGCTGAAAACAATCACACCATACTTAGCCCCTCCCTATCAGGTGAGTTTCTCTCCAGGCTGTGCCTTTTCGGGGCTATCCGAAGTCTTTTACTGCCCACGTTTCTCTGCAGCACAATTAGTTATGTTCTTGCACTAAATCAATTTGCCTGCCCCCCAATGCACAGGATATGGATCTCCTAATTGAAGATAGCATCAACCGTGCCTCGTTGACCATGGTACAGGATCTTCAATCACGAGGCACTCGCGGGGGGACTCAGTTCTTCGAACGTGTCAATGATTTAGCGGCCACGAGGGTGACTGCCGCGACGCAACGTCCTACGCAGAAACCTACCCAATGGCCGACGATGAGGTGAGACAGGCTCGTCAATTGCGTATTCTCATATTTGGACATTTATTTGAATTTCTTGGAGCCTCATGTCCGTTTCTCAACTTGTTGCCAGCCCAACGACGAAACCAACGAAAGAACCAACGAAAGAACCAACTGAAACGTAAGTGCTGCTAGATGGAGAAGATAAGATTGGATTGCTTGAACTCACGGGCGTTAATATTGTTGGTTTTGTTCATTTCTCAGACCGACCGAGACTCCTTCTTCATCGCCCACGCGTGCATCGGAACAAATGCTACAAAGCGGTTTCGGCGAAGACCTCTACGTTGGAACTTCTCGGTCCTTTGGGAACATATTCGAGGTCAAAACAAAACCCGACGCCGAGACGATCCTTGTCAAGGGTTTAGATTTCTACTCTACTGCCGATGCAAGGGTGTCCTACGAGGTTTGGACGAAGGAGGGGTCGTGGCAGGGATTTGAGGGGAAGATTGAAAGCTTTACGAAAATTGCTGAGGGCCAGGTACGAAGTAAGGGGTTGTGTGATGAAACGACTGCGGATAATTGCAATTTTGTTCAGATACCGTTCGACAAATTCTCCAGTGTAGCTATCCGAGGAGGTGGCGAGACTCGCTCGTTTTACATCACGCTTACAACTAAGGAAATCATGTACAAACGTGGTGATTCGACAAGCATCGAAATTCAGGTGGAGAATCCAGGTGAGTTATGGGTAGTGATTTGGTATGTGATCCGCTCCTTTTACGAGAAATTGTTCCTCAAACTTTTACATTATTTCTGCTCTTTCAGACATTGAAATATATGAAGGAGCTGGAGTCTTGCTCTATCCGTTCAGTAAGGCGACAGATGCAATGCATTACAGGCAACCACGCGGATTTTTAGGAAGAATATGGTACGAACGGAATCCATGTGAGGACGGCGGCAACGAGTGGCCATGTCAGACGAGGTCACCAGTGACACAATTACAGTCGACTTCGAGTAAACCAACAAAGCAACCAACAAACCAACCTACACCCAAACCCACACGGAGGGCGAGGCCAACCGCGCCCAAGACGCCGCCGCCGACAAAGCAGGAGCTTTCTCCACCAGCCCCGAAACCCACTCCGGCAATACCAAATGAAAATGCAGTATCAACTGAAGGAGAAGAACCGACCGTAGCGCCCAGCCCGAAGCCTATCGTAGAGTATTCATATGATGAAGCTGGCGCAACAACGACAAATATTGTTGTCACACTGCACAATGTTGAGAATGAACCTATGACTGTCTGGGAGACGAAAAAATACTCGCAAGTTGTGATTGAGTATTTGCGCTCCCACCCTTCTCTTCAGGTTGCTTCGGTGGATGTTCTCAATGTAACAGTCTGGCATCAAGAGGTTGTCGACGACGGCAGTAAATTCCGTGGCAAAGGCAAACGGCCTGCCAATTCTGACTCTCGATCTCTCCAAGAAGAAAGTGAAGATTTTGACTCAACAGTGAAAGTTGGAGCATCAGAAGAAGCTACCGATGAAGTGCCAGCTGGATCAACGGTAGAAGGCGCCAATAACACAGCCAGCCTGCCGAGTGAAGAGTCTGACTCGGTGATAACAATGGTAGTTGGTTCATCAGACGAAGCAACCGATGAAGTGACAGCTGGCGCAAAAGTAGAAGATGTCCAGCCCACAGATAGCCTGTCAGTTGACTCTAGTAGAGTTTCAATGGAGATCACTACCATAATCAAGACAGCCAATTCCGTGCTCCCATCTGATGTTACGGATGTGCTGTTGCTTCATGTCATTGAAGAAGGAAATGCTGCTCTTATCAATCGTTTGCACGCAGAGTCATTTTACTCCTATTTTGCAGACATCGATGATATATCTGGCAGGATCATACTGAAGATCACGGCTGCACCATCACCTTCTCCGACTACCCAGTCCCAAATGCTAGCTGTTAATATCAATGTTCATAGCGCGAATGAACAAAAAGAAAAGGAAATGACGAACCTCTATACGTTAGTAGGAGTTGTCGTCGGTGGGCTTTGGTGCATGTTGACATTATTCAGCCTTTGTTACCTCGCCAAAGCACGTGGTGAGATGAAAAATGATAATTTATTGAGAAATGAAACATCGTCAAATCGGAATCAAGACGACTACGAGCCCGAGAAGGAAATGTCTGCATTTCATAATAGCTTTGTTGATGCTGATATGGATCACACTGGCGACACCGCTAAGCTGATGGATGATTTAGTTTCACACGCATCTGGAGGGTATACTGGATTATTCGATATAGAGGAAGGTAACAGCGAGGATTCGACACAACCAACCACTTTCTCTGATCTTTTCCCGGGTGTCCCTGAAGCAAGCCAAGCAAATGGAAATTCCAAATCTCAGGTGGCTGATATGAAAGCAAAGGCCCTTGGTGGAAGAGGTAGTTTTGACAATCGTCTTCGAAACAAGCTCAGTGCAAGTGCTACGGTATCTGGGGAGACAAAGCAGCAGGAGTCTGCACCTCCTACCCACCAAATGAGTTATAAACAGAAAGTTAGTGAAGCAGATGGTGACGCCCCTGGTCGCACGCGGCGTAGTACTACGTTTGCTCAACGCCTTCAACTTAAAATGAGCGTAGCCGATGGAGATTCAACAAACAAGTCTAGCGGGACGGTCGCACAAGCGACTGCTCCTCCTAAACAAAAAAGGCACACTATTGATATGTCATCCTCTGTTCACAAGGAAGAAAAAAAGAGTGAAGACCTTGGGGACCCACTCCAGCTTCTGTTTGGCTCTGCCGATACTTCCAAGCAAGAACCAGCAACAGATCCTGATGTCAGTGCTGATAGAAGGCGTTCAGATGAAGACGAAACGCCCAACCTGTCGTTGCCCAAGCCTCAAAAAAATAGGAGGGTAACAGCCAACGGTAGATTAGAGAGAGGCAAAAAGTCTGAAGGTTCATCAAAAAGTCTAGAAAGTGCAACATCAAAGGGCAAGAAAACGAAGGGGCGCGCCAACGCGTCGGGTGCTTCATCAACAGAACAACGCAAAAGTCGAAAACGTTCAGGCGGAGGCGTTAGGTCATCAGTGGTTCAAAAAAATGGGAAATCAGGACTTGATTCTTCCAAGAAAAGACCTGATAAATCGAAGACCAAGAAGAGGCCATCGGATTTGAGTGCAGCATCTATCGAGAAAGACCCAGGGACGAATATGGTTGAGATGCTCTTTGCTTAGCTTATGAGTATCCATTGTAAAATAGAATAATTTACTTTCATTATTGCAAGACTAAGCTCCGCTCTCAAGCTTTCGCTTTCCGTACGAAGTACGAAGCAGTAATATGTTCTTTCCCATGCATTGATTTGCCCCGTTGCATGTTGAGCTCAAAAAATGTGTCGTCTTAGTCGCAGTTCACCATGACTTGGCCGATGCTCCAAATTGAGAGAAGAAGAAGGCTCCTGTACCAATGAGGCCAGAATAAATTCACTACCTTAATTATACATATTCGCCAATTCAAACTCTCATGGCCAAAGATGTCTGAATGCTCTGTGTCATCATGACCGAGATCATACTCTTGAGCACCATGGTCGAGATCACACTCTTGAACGCCAGGGCGAGAAATAGTCTTGATCAGTCACGAAATGAAAATTCAAAATTGGTGGTTCGATGGCGAATTTAAATCATCGTGGAGAAAAATAATATCGAGCTTTTGGTCGAGGAACGAGCTTTCTCTTGACTCCTCAAACCATCGACAAGTAAGCTCGGTTTGACCCATGGGTGCGTGTCTCAGCAGCGGGAGCGCCGAGGATAGGGCTGCCATGAAGGCATCGAAGGAAATTGAGAAGCTGATGAACAAACAATTCGATTTGGACAATTCCAAAGTGAAGCTTCTCTTGTTGGGAGCCGGAGAGTCCGGCAAGTCCACCGTCTTCAAGCAGATGCGTGTTCTCTTTGGCGCACCATTAAGCGAGGACGAGAAGCAGCAAATCACTCCGGTGGTGTACAATAATACTATCACTTCCATGAAAATACTGTGTACAGAGACGAAGAATATGGGGTATGATGGAGAGGTCGTTGCCAAGGAGAAGCTCGAGTTCATGCTGGGATTGGATGATCAGTGTGAGATCAACGAGGAGGTTGGTGTGGCTGTCAAAGATCTCTGGGCCGATCCCGGCGTGCTCCAAACGTGGAAACGACGAGCCGAATTCCAAATCGTTGAGTCCGTAAAGTATTACTTCAATGAAATCGAGAGAATAATGAAAGATGACTACGTTGCCACTCAGCAGGACATGCTTCTTGCACGTGTTCGAACGTCTGGTATCGTCACGGAGAAATACGTAATAGATGGACTTGAATTTGAAATGTACGATGTGGGCGGGCAACGAAACGAGCGGAAGAAATGGATTCACTGCTTCGATGATGTGACTGCCGTCATCTTCGTAGCTGCACTAAGTGAATACGACCAAAGCCTTTTTGAAGATGCCGACCAGAATAGGATGACGGAGGCAGTGGACTTGTTTGGTGAAATATGTAATAACAAGGTTTTCCAAGAATCAAGCATGATCTTGTTTCTTAACAAGAAGGATTTGTACGAGGAGAAAATCAAAGACGTGCACATAGGAGATCAACCGGCTTTTGCCAATTTCCCCTCTCAGCTGGGCGATGATGATTACTACGATGAAGGAATCAAGTACTTCCTCGATCTGTTCTTACTTCAGAACACTAACGAGGAAAGACAAATATACTCACATGCGACTTGTGCGACGGATTCGAAAAACGTCGAAATTGTCTTCAACAGCTGTAAAGACATTATCATGAGAAAGAATATGGAGGAGATGGGGCTCTGAGCTGGCGGTCTTCTTTCCCAATCTTTTGGAGTAAAAGCGTTTGAGAAAAGAGTTGCCGCGTGATGCAACAAAGCGAAATTTTCTAAAGTCCAAGACCAACACTTGCTGCTATCTAGCTCATCAAGTTCAGACGGCCGGGTTTCTGTTTCTTTGGCATGAGGATGGTACCTCAACAGACGGGTTGCAATTTTAGCGATGACGTTAGAGAGACCTGCACGTGTGTGGGTCAAATACACAGTGTTTAATCAAAATATAGCTCAAAAAGTCCTACGACTCCACCCCACAGTACATACCTCCAACCTTCTAATAAGCTGGTAGCAAGGGAATGTAATGACAGAGATTACTCAGACACACAATGCAATGCCTCATCAGGAGAATGGTGACGAGACTGTGAAGTACGAAAACGATACATATATTTCTGATTTGATAGTCCCTTCAAACCATTTCATTGCATATTGACTGGCAAATCATTGCTGTATCGGTCATTCTTGGTTTATAAGTGTCCAATCTACGAATGAATGTAGTGCATGGAGCGTCTTAGAGTTGCCGAAGAGATGCAACAAAGAGGTATCTAATATAAGTCGACATTGGCTGTGTTAACAAGTCAGAAACATGTATCTTTCAGAGGGCTTGTGTTTTTGTTCAAATCGCGTCAAGAGTGTTCAGTGTCTTCGGCGGTTTGGTACGAACATTATTTGTTGATAGCATTGCCTCCTCCTTGCTTCAAGATGTCAAGAAAGACATTACGACTGCAGGTGCATACCTGATCAGCATTATAAATATCATGTTTCTTCTGCCATGAGGATTGGAGGTATTGCGGTCAACCTCTATCAGGGAGAGGGGGGGTGGGTATATCAGGAAACCATGTTAATTTTGGAAACGCCAAAATTGGAAACGGAGCCTTACAAGTCGGTTAGGGCATACCACTATGCACGTTAGTTTGTATTCCGCATACTTAAAATGGAAAATACTTGAAATTATCTGTAGGCCTCGCGTA